>JACXVO010001631.1:1207966-1219336 GCA_015501135.1 Hapalochlaena maculosa
GACTCACACACAGAGGGGGACCACGCACGCGCGGCTTGTTTTTTTTCTCTCTTTTCTTCTTTAAAATTATTTGCTTAGTTGCTTTTGTCAAACTGATAAGTTGTGCAGACGTAAATGAACCAACACTGGTTGTCATGCAGTAGGGTGGGGGACAGACAGATACAGTCACACACTTGCATGACCGACTTCTTTCAGTTTCCATCTACCAGATCTATTCACAAAACTTTGGTCGACCCAACACTTGTCCAACATGCCCTGCAATGGGACTGAACCAGGAGACATATTGCTGGGAAACCAGCGTCTTACCACATATACTTCCTTTAACCCCTCTCCTTTGTAATTAATTAGTTAGAAAGAAGGGTAACACCAATGCCCATCCATTGGGACTTCATATCTAGTTGGAATACCTCAGACCCAACACCTGTCTGAAATGGACTCCACTAACGGCACCTTGTGTCATGTAGAGGTGCCCAGGTGACAGACTTCAATTAATCCCCTCCCAGGTGTTATACAGACTACTCCATGACCTTCAGTGGCTTAGTTTTTTTTAAATAAAAACAAACGAGCAAACAAATCCATATACGACTTTCAGAATATATTGTGGATTGACTGTTCAGGTGACAGCTGTACAATAATGGATGTACTACTACTACTACTACTACTACTACTACTGCCAATTTACATCAAGCCCATTGCTAATTAAACCAAGGATGTTATGTAAGTCTTACAATCGAGTTCCATAAAATCAACCAACCCACACAACAACCACCAACCACCTTGCTGAAAACTGTGACAAGAACATACATCACCAGTGCCATCCATCCACTATCTACTACTACTACCACCCACCACCACCATGAGATTCACCACCATGGTCAGTTGCCTTCTGCAATACCTCTGTCAACCTACAGTCAGTCTTCCACCCTCGTCTCCAATCTGAGGGAGCTGCTGCTACGAGCACAAGCAGTTTTCACTTTATAGGAGCAGGTGTGGCTGTGTGGTTAGAAGTTTGATTCCCAACCACATGGTTCTGGGTTCAGGCCCACTGTGTGGCACTGTGCACAAGTATCTTCTGTTACAATCTTGATCTGGTCAAAGCCTTGTGAGTAGATTTGGTAGATCAGGGGTCTTCAGAGTGGTTGATATCGACCCCTGGGAGTTGATGGGACTAATCAAGGGGTTGATAAGTGCACATCTACTTTATTATTATTTATTTTATTGTACTTTCTAGTGGGCGAGGGGGGAGGGGCGATGAAGGTAGTCGAGAATTCCGTGAAGGAGTCAATGGCCTAAAGTTTCCATTTACCTTTGTGGTAGATGGAAACTGAAAAGAATTTTTAGTGTGTGTGTGTGTATATACAAAATAAGGTCACACCTATCTGGCCATTGGAAATTGTAGGATCTCTGTAAACAGACATTTCTTTGACAAGTGTCCTTCTGAAGCTAGGCCTTTGTGCTTGAAATATAAAGGTTTTTTAAGATGTTTTTTATTTTGTTAAAATCTTTCTTTTTCTCATTTCATTTATTCTGCTAAAACATACAGAAAATACAAATACCAAGGTAAGGAGTTGCCTTCAAATTACAAGTGTTCTTTGCTGGTTAAGGAGCACTTTTAGGAGTCACTGGGGAAAAGGGTGTGGATTATATAAATATTTCAAATCCTAGGACTTCAGTAGGCTGTGTAGCTATTTACAGTATTGAGTGATTTGAAGTTGCCCAAAAAATCAATCAGAATATGATGCCTTCACTTTGCCAAGCTAAAAAACCTGCTCAGTTTCACTTCATAGGTGCAGGTGTGGCTGTGTGGTTAGAACTTTGCTTTCTAACCAGATGGTTATGGGTTCAGTCTCACTACATGGTACCTCAGGCAATTGTCTTCTTTTTCTTCAACCTCAGGTTGACCACATGGTTAGGAAGCAAGCTTCTTACAATGCAGCCATGCTTATGCATTTTTTTCTTCTTTTCTTTGTGACAAGAGTTTCTTGTTATCTGTAACCAGAAAAACAATATTTTATGTCTGTTTCTGTAAGCTGTAGAAAATTTAATTCATGTAATTGTTGAATATTTTTAGATTTTAATTTCTATCTGTCACACTTTTGTATAAGTTTCTTCTTTAAGTTAATTAAATGTTGGCATAATTTTTTATAGGTTACACCTTTTAACCATTTAACATTTAGATTATTTTGTCAAGTGTATTGTTTGTTCCCATTGTTTCGAATTAATCTCACATTATCTTGTAAATTTGAGATATCAAAGGTAGGTGTGAGAGGCCAGAACTGGTCAGTTTGAACATAAAACAGGTAAGACTAATTTGGTAGGTTATGGGCTGGTTTAAACATTAAAGTGCTAAGTTAGTGTTAAAGGTTGGCACAATTTTTTTTTCCTTTTCATAACTTTTGCTTAGCCTCTTCTATAAGTTGCACTCCAATTTTAAAAAAAACTTGAAGTCAAGTATATAGTAGTGTGATTTTCACATGAGCAAAATAAAGGTTCAGTTTTAAGGTCTTGGATAGGGGTCTCCAAACATTTTAGACCATTGACCCTTTCATGGAAATTTTGGACCCTACTTTCATCCCCTGGCATGAACAAGATAATAATAATAATTAGATGTGTATTTATCGACACCTTGAATAGTTCCATCAACCCACCCACCCCAGGGGTTGATATTGATCACTTTGGTGACCCTGGTCTAGCCAGGCAGTAAAATTTGTTTGGTGCTTAGAAAACCCTTCTTGGCTGTTTCTTTTAGGCAGCAGAATTGTTGCAGTCGTTCTTGTACTATTTTACCCTTACATTTCTGACATGAAAGGATATGGACTCAATTACTTGAGACCCAATTTGAGAATTCCAAAATCCAAACATGTCCCTGAAATTTTCAAGGAACTTGTGAGGTTTGTTATTTTGATCCATTGCTGTTTAGCTCCAGATCAACAGCAACCAGGTTGGTCTCCTGATCGAAGTTGTTCCAGTGATGACCATTCCAGCTCTAGATTTTCTATCTTGGATATTGCTTTCCTTTCTTTTTTTAAAGACAGTTGGATTTGTTTACCATTTCTTGTAAGTCATGCAACTGCTTGGAGGTTCCTTTGTTGGTTCATGTAAATGAGATTCTCTCCCCCTGTTTATCTTTGACACTGGAAAATAGTCAGGAAACTCTTCCAGGAGATTTGTTTCCTGTTTACTTAGCTAATGGGGAGGGGTATCTTTTGTCTTTTACTTGTCTCAGTCATTAGAATGTGGCCATGCTGGGGCACCACCTTGATGTTTTGGTTGAATGAATTCCACCCAGTACTTATTTTTTTAAAAACCTGATACTTGTTATATCCATCTTTTGCTGAACCGCTAAGTTATGGGGATATAAACACACAAACACCAGTTGTCAAGTGGTGTTGAGGGATGCACACACACACAAATAGAGGCTTCTTTCAGTTTCCATCTACTATAACCACTTAAAAGGCTTTGGTTGACTCAAAACTATATTAGCCCAAAGTACCACACTAGCTCAGAGTACCAAACAGTGAGACTGAACCCAGAACAATGTGATTGGAAAGCAAGCTTCTTACCACGAGCCACATCTGTGCCCCAGGTTCTATGTTAACTTTTTTGATACCAACCCATCTCAGACCACATCTGGCTCTATGATGCAAACTTCCTACTTTCAAGTGGTCTAAATTTAAAATTCCTACTAAAATCTCTTAAAACTAGGTTCAAGACTCAAGCTTAGCAGTGATAAAGCTATTTTAACTAAATTCTTTATTTTCAAAATTAATTGAAACAGGAAATGCATTTCAGCAGAAATATGAAAACGGAAGAGTTAAGCTACATTTCTTTCTTGGTTGTCCAATATCTGCTTGGTCAGTTTTGCCTTGATTCTGTCTAATAAAACAATAAGCTAACAAAATTTTTTCATTGTGAACAGGAAATACTAAAGGATAAAAGAAAACAGTTTTGCTGATCCAATCATCCAATTGTAGTCAACATTGAAACGCATTGTCATTAACTATTATCTCCGTATATCTTTGAGCCGATACTTCCTCTGTTTGGTAACAGATGAATGAGTTCTTGTATGGTTACTGTTTCTGGATACAATGCATGGAGGAAGAAACAAACAAAAAAAATATGGCTGGAGTTTAGTGTTGAACAATCATATCTGTACTTCCTTTTTAAGAATTTAAGAGGTTCAGACCCTGTGAAGACTGGAGCATAACATTTTGACATGTTAGCATCCATTTGAAAGAGGGGATGAGAGAGGGTGTGGGACAGATGGAGGAGGGAGAGTGAGTGGTGGTGTGGGTTCAACCTTTTCTCATTATTTATTACTTTCAGGCAAAGTGTAAGACAAGCAATATTAACTTCATTACTCACTCTAATTGACTAATTACCAACCTTATGGCTCAATCTTTTCGTGTTTTGGCATTTGCCAAATTTTGTTTGACATGTTGGTATATCTACCATTATGTCGTGACTATATTGGTTTATTCATGGTTATATCATTGACATGTTGGGGATTTATTGTTACATCATCAACATGGTATATTTACAATAACGTTGTTGACGTGTTGGTATATTTACTGTCATGTCATTGACATGTCTATGTATTTACTATTGTGCCATTAATGGTTATGCCTTTGCTATGATAGTGTATTTACTGTTATGTTGTTGACAGGTTGCTGTATTAGGTCATTGACATGCTGGTCGTATTCAATTACAATTACACCAATCACATACTGGCCTTTTTACTCTTATGTCATTGATGATTGCTGTATTTACTGACATATCATTGGCATAATGGTGTCTTTGTTATTATGTCATTGGCGTATTGGTGTCTATATCATTGTCATTGATGTCGTAGCATATTTACCCACCATGTCATAGTTGTGGTAATGTATTTACTGTCTGTTGTTGACACGTTGATGTCTTTGACAAATGGATGGTCAAGGGCAATGAAAATGGCACGCTCTTTTTATCACTCTACAGGCTTATAATCTATTCACATATGTATTCCACTTGTTCGTTTTGATTGGGAAATATTTTTTCTTCCTTCTAAAGCATAGGTTCTCAGAGTGGGTGCTACTGCCCCCTGGAGGGCGTTGAGAGGGTCCCTGGTGTCTGAGATGGTAGAGAAAAAGGAAACCTTGTGAGAAAGAGTGGATTGAGGGACGTTTATGTATTTCTATTATATTGTGCACAAATTACATATATTATCAAATAGTATATGTAAATTAGTGAAATATCAAATTCTCATTTATACATTAAAATAGGGGAGGGGAACTGGGGGCATTATATGGTAATAAGGGGGGGGGGCAGTGGCTCCAAAAGTTTGAGAACTGTTGTTCTAAAAGAACAAACAATCCATAGAGGTAATTTTAAAACTACTCTTGTCTCTTATTCTACAATCTATAGTCCCAGTATTTAAATTTCAACTGATTTCATTGAGCAATAGCCTATTCTTGTACAATGAATTAGTGAATATGTTCATATTTTTTTTTCTTTTTATATTGGTGCTTACATATTTATTTGAAAAGTCATATGGAGCAGTAAATACATAAATTCACTTAGATTGAGATCTTGTTTTTCTTTCTGAAGTTTCATATTTCTGTATATCAACACAATAACTTTAAAATGTAAACATTTTTGTAACATTGACTTCTTGTCCATCCATCATGAGAATGCAAAAAGAAAGAAAGGTGTAAATTCAAATGTTGGAATTTTAGGTTCCTCCTTAAAGAGAGAGAATAAATGAAGAGCTTCTACATTTAATGTCAGCAACAAGATTATGTGATTAACTCTTTCGTTAGTATATTTCTGTTGGAATACACAACACAACCTTTGTTTCGATTTAATTTTCAAAATAACGAATTTAGTATAGTAACTTTGTTGGTTATTAAGTTGGCACTTGGAACATAAATCTATATATATATATATAAAGCTGTTGTTGTGTATATGTGTATGTGGCAGAACTCTTTAAACTGCTAAATTGATTTCCTTAAAAAATCGTTAGTTGAACTATTAGTCCTCTTGCATTCTGGAGTAGGACGTATCAGAATGTTTCAGGGACATTAGACCCCAGCAAATGCCCATAAGTTAAATGCATCTATCTGTGCCACAATTGTGACCCATTGCACTTCATCTCTTAAATATGTCGAAGCCACAATAAAAGGAAACAACAGTTTGTTTCCTAATGAGGCGGCTACCTTTGATTCGTTTTCACATTTGCTTTATTCATTTACATAAACACTTCATTATATGTAAACCATCTTGTTCTCATTTCTCAAGTGATCATTTATCTTTTTGTTTTTGTTTTTTGCAGGCATTAAATGTCCTGTTTGTTCAAAATCAGTCGCTGCAGATGAATTAGAATGTCATCTTGTTATATGTCTTACAAAACCAAGGATTAGTTATAATGGTAAGTCATAAATTTAAGTACTTAGTAGTAATTGTTGCCTTAAATTCTATGAAGTAACTGACAAGTACTGGTAAGACGTTTTACTGAGGAAGAGAAATAAAACTGAAACCTGTCCAGAATCCGCCCCCTCCCATGATGAAACTCCTTTCATATTGTATTCTTTTATTCTTTTGTTTCAGTCATTTGACTGCGACCATGCTAGGGCACTACCTTTAGTTGAGCTAATCAACTCCCAGGACTTTTTCTTTGTCAGCTTCGTACTTATTCTATCAGTCTGTTTTGCCAAACCACTAAGTGATGAGGACATAAACACACCAGCATTGGTTGTCAAGCGATGTTGGAGGACAAACAGATACATAAATACACACACACACACACACACACAATGAGCTTCTTGCAGTTTCTGTCTACATAATAGACTCACAAGGCTAAATGATGATGATGATTATGAAAGGATAAAAGGGAAAGTTACTCTTGATGGAATTTGGACTCTGAGCATAACGGCAGATGAATAATCACTAAGCATTTCGCTTGGCATGCTAACGATTTTGGACTCTGAATGTAACAGCATACAAAGTATTGCTAAGCATTTCGCCTGGCATGTTAATGATCCTGCTAGCTTGCTACCCTAAAAATACTGAAGATATTTGAAGATATTTGTAAATAGGATGCAAGAAATGTACCTCTCTGCTTCATTCCAATTATTAATTCCTTTACGACCCACAAGGGGCTATACATAGAGGGGACAAACAAGATAGGAAAGTGAGAGAAAGTTGTGGCGGAAGAATACAGCAGGATTCACAACCACCCCCTGCCGGAGCCACGTGGATTTAAGGTGTTTTTTTGCTCAATAAACACATGCAATCCCCGACCTGGGAATCGAAACTGCGATCCAACGACCGTGAGTCTGCTACCCTAGCCACTGGGCCATTGCGCCTCCACTTCATTCCAATTATTGTTATTGAAATGACAGGATACCAAGTTGTCTCAACCAAATCAAAGGATGGTTCTTGGGGAACCCTTAAGTTCTTGAGGGAAAGAACACTGCTTCATAATTTGTGCACTACATATGATCATTGTGACATCTGGGATAATAAAAAGTTACAAGGCATTAAAATTTGTGAGTTGAATTGTGCAGTGGGACAAACACAACAAGGCTCTTTTTTCTCTATAACCTTGCCATTGGACACGTGGCTGTTCAAATTGAACTCTTAGGATATTCTAGTCAGGAAGAGAGCAACATGTGTCTACCTATGTACTACATATACACACAAGTTTGCCTGTGCATATTTCCCCACGACGTGTTGCTTATTGGTGTTTCGAATACATGACCTGACCCAGATAAACCTCTTCATTGATATAAGCCATGTAAACCTAACATTTGGTGAGGACTTATATAAGCACAGCAAAACTTTTCCTCAAGAAATATTTGTTATTTATTTTAAATACGTTTTTTAAATATGAATCCCCAAAATTGCTGGTTAAAAACTAAAATCCTTCTCCATATATTCCCAGTGAACACTCGCAGCCTATTGATTTTAATTTTCATTGTTTCATTTGGCTGTCATCTGTTGGTCAATAAAGTTGTGGTAAAAATAACTGTGAGAGTTAATCAGACACTTCTCAACGAGGTAAGCTTAATGACTCGCACCCTCTATACTGTTGAATTATAAACACAAAAGAAGTCACCTTGTCAATCCACATAAATCTATTATCAACAGTCTTAATCTCTGTTTATTAAAATGCCAGTGGTTTGGCTTTTGTATGATCAAAGATTTAACTATTAAATCACACTTATCATTCGTGTGTGTGTATGAGTGTGAGACGGACAGACGGACAGACAGGGGGATAGACCATTTGCACACGTGATTGCAAATGGCACATGTTTATACATAAGACACGTTTGATTCCTCTAGTTTCTGTTTTTTCTTTCCTGATGTCTTTTATACATAAGTGACGTTAATCATTTGTTTTTTCAATCTAAGATTTGAGGCCCCTAACTTTTTTGACCATTGAGCCCTCATCAACCCCTTCCTCCAGGCATGTACAATAAAATAAATTAATAATAATAAAGTAAATGTACCTTTATGGATCCCTTGAATAGTTTCATTGACCCTTAATGGTTGATATTCACCACTTTGGAGATCCCTAATCTCAGAGGTCTTTATCTAATGCTATTGCTTGTAGCCATAAAGCAATCAGAGAAATAAAATGAAGGTATGAAAGTCCTCGTTTTTCTTCGTTTTGCTTTCATTTTATTTTATTTTATTTCATGCCACAGCTTCTGTTGACTTTGTTTAGCTAAATCGTTTGTATTGATCGTGATTAGAAGACTTATCGTTATATTTGGCTTATTCAGTTATCCTCTCTGATCTGACATTTCTCTGTGTTAATCAATCCTGGCCAACTTTACGTCTTAATTACTTGTAGTGCAACCATTTTATAAGGATCGTCATTAGGATTATAAACCAAAGTTTTCATTAAGAGTTTATGTAATTGTTTCGGACATTTTCGTCTGTCATTTGTTAATTCAGTCTGTTTATGGATGCAGGTCTGGTTGTGGCTCCCTTCACAGCTGAAGGGGTTTTGGTTTTAGCCCAATGCATCACCTCTTTCATTCCCAATTGTCTCGGTCAACAGACTGCAACCATGTCCTGTTTCCGGCACCTTTTTGAAGGATGGAATTTTAGTCAAGTTGATTGACCCTAGTGCTATCTTTTGAAGCCTTGCACTTAATCTGTTGGGCTCTTTTGCAAAGTTAATGTGATGTAAACACAATACTGGTTGGGAAGTGGTGGTCACGCGCACATACACTCACACGTGTGCACGCACTTGGGCATGCGAGCACTTGGACACATCCTCACTCGGACACACATCACACATACAGAGGTTTTATTTTGGTTTTCATCTACCAAATCCATTCCTTAGGCTTTGGTCAACCCGACACTATAGAAGATGGCTACTCTGCTGCAGTGCAGTGGACTGAACCTGGAACTGTGTGATTGGGGAGTCTGTCTTGCCACATAGCTACACACCTACTTTTAGATAAAATTGGCTGGAGACAAATAATGTCTGACCAGAAGTAGAATACAGTACCAGTGGTGCATCATCGTATGCCCATTTCCCATGCTCAGATGGGTTGGACAGGTTCACTCCCATACACAATCCTGTCACTTGTGGTACTTCATCACATTTCTTTTTTTAAGGCTCAGCATCCTGAGATTTGCTTTCACTGCTTTTGCCCACATCTTCCTCAGTCCTCTTGTTCTGCTGGCTTATCTAGATGCCACTCTTGTCATCCACATTCATTACACAACTGTGCCAGCTGTACCATCTTCTCACTTGCACACTAAAACTTATTCCTCTTCTTCATAGTTTTTGTCTTGCCTTCTCTCTCTGACCCATTACTCCTGCATACATTACACCTCCAGTGGATCATACTTGATTTGCATGTCTCCTGCATCCATTGATCATGTCTCACTGCACCATCACACTTTATGCACAAGCATTATGCATAAATAAATTGTCACACAGTTCCTAGCTTCTCTGGGTCTACTCTAGGCACAAGGCCTAAAATTTTGGGGGAAGTGTGGAGGCTAGTCAACTGGATCAACACCAGTATGCAACTGGTATTTAATTCATCAACACTGAAAAGATGAAAGCCAAAGTTGACTTCAGCAGAATTTGAACCCAGAACATAAAGACAGGCGAAATAGCACTAAGCGTTGAGCCTGGTGTTCCAACGAGTCTTTTCTACTCTAGGAATAAATTAATACTGTTAAGCATTTTGCCTGTCATGCTAACAATTCTTATTTCTCTATTGTTCACAAGGGTCTATACATAGAGGAGACAGACAAGGTGGCCAGGCTAGTCAATTAGATCAACCCCAGAACGTAGCGAAAGACGAAATACCGCTAAGCATTTCGCTCGACGTGCTAACATTTCTTATTTCTTTATTGCCCACAAGGGGCTATACATAGAGGTACCAAACAAGGACAGACAATTTGGCCGAACTAGTCGATTAGATTGAACCCCAGTACGTGACTGGTACTTAATTTATCGACCCCGAAAGGAGGGAAGGCCCAGTCGACATCGGTTGAATTTGAACTCAGAACATAGCAGACAACATATCGCTTGGCATTTCGGCCGACGTGCTAACGATTCTGCCAGTTCACCACCTTAATGGACATTAAATATTGAAGGTGTCATTTCACTGGAGGACTTTAGTTAGTAGGAAATAAATGTGTGTTGATGTTTGGTTTTTGATAGTTGTGGTATGATGAGCTAAAAGAAAATTTGATCATTATTTCTGTTCATGTTAAGGCTTTTCAGTTTACCCTGGCTTTAACGAAAGTAAAATCAACAAAATGATTACTGTAAGATGACTTCAGGATGTCTTGTTTATAGAAACTTACTGGTAATATATTTGCATATAAACTGAAAACTGTATTTATGAGGAAACTTAGTGTAATTGAATAGATAGCCATTGTACTTGTGTGTGTACACAAACACATCTGCATGCATGTAAATTACATTATCGGAGACCTCTGTCGGTCACGAATGACCATGGTTGCACCCAAGAAGCTCTACTTCGGGGTACACGTCTGAGCTGGTTGAATTTTTTTTTATAGAAGACCAGCAGTCGGCCATGCATGTCTGCCTCCTCTCTCCACGCCACCAATGTTACCCAAGGGAAAGGTAAAGGCCGATACAGCTTGGCACCAGTGACATCGCAACTCATTTCTACAGCTGAGTGAGCTGGAGCAACGTGAAATAAAGTGTTTTGCTCAAGAACACAACATGCAGCTCGGTCTGGGAATCGAACTCACAACCTATCAATCGTAAGCTCAACGCTCTAACCACTGAGCCATGCGCCTTATAAATTATATATAAATTACATCGTATGTGTGTGTGTGTTTGTGTATTTGTCCCCCCACCATTAGTTGACAACCGGTGCTGGTGTG
>JACXVO010001670.1:26400-36568 GCA_015501135.1 Hapalochlaena maculosa
GAGAGAGAGAGAGAGAGAGAGAGAGAGAGAGGAGTGTGTGTGCGCCCGCATGTGCGTGTGTGTACACGCACGCTCACAAAGGATTTCGACAAAATAATGGAAAGACCAAGCATAATGTTGAAATATCTATAAAACTGTCGAAAGATTGCTTATGTTTGTCTTTTTGATTTAGTATCAGTTTTGCTGAACTTGCGCTTTTCATATATCATCAGGAAAAGATAACCAAAACTCATCAAGACATATCTATCGGACTTTCAAATGACGTCAAATTGTTGGTGCTCATATGGCAGGTGCTAGCGTAACAAAACCAGTCGAAATGTTGGTTCATCAACAAGTACTGTTCCGAATGTAATGGCAGCGTTTGTAAAAGTGGGAAAAACCTCATCGAAAAAAAAAAGTCTTCGGAAGAAGACCAAAAGTTTCAGACAGGGATCATCGAACTCTTGTGATACTTTTTAAGGGTTCTCGTGAAAGTACAACTCTCAAAGTTACTGCAGAGCTAACTGACAACTTCGGATACCTAAATCTCCACAAAAACTGTTCGCCGGGGACAGCAGAAAGCTAGATTTTATGGGACAGCTGAAAACGGAAAGTCACTGCTTTCAAAAACAAACGTTTTAAATCGTTTAGAATGGTGTAACAAACCTACAGAATGGGTCTGTAAAGCAGTGAAATAATATTTTTTCGGACGAGTCATCCTTTACTTTGTTTACAACCTCCGGCTGAGTGTACATGTGGGTACAACCAAGAGTAGCATTTAATGCAAACTGTCTTCTTTTAACCGTTAAACATGAACGAGGATTTGTGATGATCTGGAGATAGATGCTATATCTTGAAAATTCGCTGGCTAAATAGTTTCATTCCTGGTAGAATTAATAGTCAAGACTAAGCATTTTATCTGATCAAATATATCCTATGGTTGCAGAACCGTTTCCGAAAGGAAACGCAATCTTTCAGGATGATAATGCGCCAATTCAGACTGCTAAGTTTCTTAATGAATGGCGTGAGGAACATTCAAGTGAAGTTAAACATCCTATCTGGCCTCTACAGTCCCCAGAACCCAATATTATTCAACGCTTATGGTGTAATTTAGATAAGCAAGTAAGGAGTCGATATCCACCATCAACGCTACAAGAACTGGAGACTTTTAGGTGAAGAATGGACAAAAATTCCTTTGGGAACAATTCAAACTTTGTACGAGTTTATACCTCGTAGAAATCAAGCCGCAGTTACTGTCAAAAGGCGGTCCTACTCCATGTTAAATTAATGTATTTGTTTGAAATTTTAACGCGTTTCTAATATTTTGTATGTGTATGGGAGAGAGAAGAGAGAAAGAGAGGGTAAGTGAGAAATAATTTTTCGTGTACACTCTCGGTGTGGTTGACGTTAAGTAGGGCACCCAGCTGTAGAAACCAGGTCAAACCAGACAGGTGCTCGGTGCAGCCATCCAGCCTGCTAGTCCCAGTCGAAAACGGACTCTAAATGGACTCTAAACGGACTCTAAACGGACTCTAAACGGACAACGGACTCTAAATGATGATAATGATGTAGTGTACAGATAATGTATATCTATAAAAGGTAGACAGAATGTTGGATGATTATTTTTTTTTACTCATTTGCAACATTTTTTAGCGCCTTCTACCGTTTTCAGACTATTCAAAAAATGTTATGATGTTCGGGCTTTCCAGTATTCTAGAAAAGTCCGAAAACGAAAGAAAGCGCAGAAAACGTAAATACGTTGTATAATCGTCCAGCATTCTGACAACCTATATATTCTAGATATATGCACATATACGTATGTATATATGCATATAAACATGCATATGTACACATACACATATATACGTATTCTTGAATTCTCTTACGCGTTTCAGTCACCCGAGTGTGGCCATGCCGGAGTACTGCCTTTAGCCGAAGAAATCGAACCTCAGGATCTATTCTTTGTAAGCCTAGTATCTATTTTAGTGATGTCTGACGAACCACTAGGTGTCGGGGACGTAAGCACACAAGCCTCGGTTGTTAAGTGATGGTAGGGGACGAATGCACAAACACACACACAACGGGTTTCTTCCACTTTCTGGCTATCAAATCCAATCACAAGGCATTAGTCGGCCCGCAGCATTAGGTGTTACGCAGAGGAAATGAACCTGGAACCATGTGGTTGGTAAGCAAACAACCCTAAACACCGGGTGTACATATTCTTTACCCTCACCTAGGACTTAATGTTAATTTTTCAAGTTTTATAATTTGTCAATGTCGCGCAATCAAAAAGGAAAACCACAGGGTTTTCTTTCTCAATTTAACTTGTATCTTACGCATCTTTATGTAAAAGGTACAGCATAGATTTTCCGGAACATTCGGCGTAAAGGCTTTCCCGGATTACTGGTTTTCTTTCCCTGAACAAGGTGTAATTATTTTGGTCAACATACACTAAAGTAAACAAATATAGGAATTGTTAGAATTATTAAATACAATACAGTTGCCTGTACATTAATGAAAATCGGTGCAGATCTTAAGAGGTTCTGGGTAATGGGCATTTGAAAAGTCGGTACCTGTATAACGGAGCAAAAACGTGTGTGTGTGTGTGTGTGTGTGCGCGCGCGCGCTCCTAGTGATTAGCTGATCGAGCAGACCGATTTATCAAAGACATATGCTGAGGTAAAAACATCGAAATTTTTATGAAATTTTCTCTGAAACTAGGACATGACAGAACAGTTTTCGATACACTATATGTGAATAAAAAAGAAAAAGACTTGGTATTTATGGAACGCCCTTAGATACGTGGTTAAGAAGTAAAAGGAAGGTTTCCAGGTAGGTTGTACATTAAATTATACAAGCATGATTTCATTTGGTATCGATACGAAACAATTGGTACAAAATCAGAAATTTACCCTGAGGTCGTGGGGTAAGTTTTTTTTTTTTTTAATGACTTGTTAAAATATCCAACTAAAGTCAAAATCGATCCCCGTGCCATTTAAGCCCACAGTACAGATTTGATATAATAACAGGTCTGCCACAACCGACTCACCGCACAAACCAGATTATAAATAACAATAGTGTCAAACCATATGAACGTAACCTTGAGCGGTTCCCGTAATCTTTAACCCCACGAACTAAAATATCAGGTCGATTATTATCATTAATTAGTTCGTGTCTACATTGCATAATGACAGAACTCCCACAACGTCAACTTGAACAATTATTCTATTGCCAAATCTCCTTCAAATCACATAACATCTTTTTAAATTAAAGCAAGGACACCTTAAATAATGTAGATTTGTATTCCTGGCCTTCTATTATTTCTCAAATCATCCTAACAAAGAATTGTAGTTTGAATACAAATTTATTTCTGTTCTCACAAAACTTTTCTCCTTTTTGATTTCTCTAAAACTTCGTTTGTTTCAGTCATCCGACTGCGGCCATGCTGGAACACAGCCTAGAAAGTGTCAAGTCGAACAAAAGCGATCCTAGTACTTAAAATACAAAATAAAATGAAGCCGGTAGCTACTCTATCGGTTTCTCGTGCCGAACCGCTCGTTTACAGCCCAGTACCGATTATTAATCTGTATGTATGCCAGACAAATGTATAGAACGTCTTAATATTTTTCACTCGTATTGCGTCGTGCCTTTTTTCTCCGTGTTTTATTTATTACATAACTATTTTCATGAATCAAATAAGCTAACGGATTCCTTTATTTAAATTAAACAGCTATTATCTGTGGATAATTAAGATTGGTAAGGTTGGGGAATCCAAGTATAGATAGAGATCCAAAATACCGAAGAACACGAGAAAAAACAATAACGCAGGGACGCTGTACATAAAAATGATTAGCAAACGCTTAGGGAAGGAAAGGAAGGTAGCTTTTACGTATGTAGGCATGCATGCATATAAGCTCTTCAGCTTTCGCCTCTCATAAAGCTTTGGTCTTCCCGCAGTTCTGGTAGAAGACAAGATTAGAAACCACATGAACGCGAAGAAAACGACTTACCATAGCATCATTAGCTCCAGCTTTCTATTTTCTAAGAAGTCCGTAGAAAACAGATTCTCATCGAATCGGAGAAATGCTGTGTGTGTGTGTTTACCATCTTACATCGCTTCACTACTAGTGTTGGTTTCTTTACATCCTCATAACTTAGGAGGCTCAGAAAAAAAAGGGCTTATAGAATAAGTACTAGACTGTAAAGTACTGGGGTTCAATAAAACCCTTGAAGGCAGTACCCCAGCATGGTTGCAGTCAAATGACTGAGGCAAGTAAAATAACAGAAATCAAATCAAATTATTGGCTGGCGTTATTGAGGGATCATATATACTTGTTTGATCTGCCAGAAGTAAATACCTAATCTCCCTCAAACACTATTACCTCCTAAAAATGATGTGAATTAGTAGTTATTCTGCACAAATAAAACTGACCAACCTAACGGACTGTTGGCGAATTTTTTCCCCCCGTTTCCCATTTCCTTGGTCTTTGCCTGCTTCCGAAGAAGAGCTTTGCTCGAAATGTTAAACTCTTCACTTCCTGGAGCGTCTTAATATTTTTTACTCGTATTGCGTCCTGCCTTTTTTTCTCCGTGTTCTCATACGTACGATGGTTAGGAATAATTTGTTCTCAAACGCATGATAAAGCTATAAATTGCATCAAATAAGGTGGCGTTTGAGATAAAATTATTCCTATCCATCGCGCGCGCGCGTGCGTGTGTATATATATATATATACATATGTGTGTGTGTATGTGTGTGTGTGCGCGCGCGCGCGTTATACTTGTACATCTAAATCGGACAAATTCAATAATGGAAAATGTCTTAAATCAACCCAGAAATGTTTTTTACGTTCTGCCGAAAAAAAAGAATTAATAAATATTGGGTGCGCTTGCACACCCTGTCCTCGACTTATGCCACGCCAACCTAACATTGGGTATACTTCGGATATGCTGTAGCTTAATGTAACATGTTAAGCATCTATATTGAGGGTTTGGCATTTACTTCAAGAAATTGAGTATTAGCGAGCGTTAATTAAAAAACAAACAGAATCGCGGTGACCAACCGACAGGGCTTAACCCATATCTTTATAAAAAGAAAATTCATTGATATAAGAAACCCGAATCTCCATTATATATTACACACACACTTACTTTACCAAAATTGTTGCATAAAAAATCTGTTCTCACAGGTAACTTTTCCTTTTTTACTATCGGTTCGTTTATAAATGCTTATTGTTTATTACAATCAAAAGCATTACAGTTTTACATTCAGATAAAACGTGTTTTGAATGTGTTTATAAATATAGGTACCCTACATCAAGGTCACCAGGCATTTGTGAATAAAATGATTACAAAAGAATGTGAAAAGGTAAGCTTCTCTCCGTTCAAACATAAAAGAAATACAATTAATAAACACATGGATTAAATATTTAAATATTTGGGTTAAGATATTTTTTTGACTATCATCCTCATCCTTGACGATTTCTTTTAAATAGAACATTTATCATCTAAACATTTTGATGTATTTGATTTCTTATTTCATTATTGCCTACAAGGGGCTAACAGAGAGGACAAACAAGGACAGACAATTTGACCGGACTAGTCGATTAGATCGAACCAGTACGCGACTGGTACTTAATTTATCGACCCTGAAAGGATGAAAGGCTAAGTCGACCTCGGCGGAACTTGAACTCACAACGTAGCAGTGGAGGAAATACGCTAAACATTTCGACCGACGCGCTAACGACTGTCTGCTCGCTGCCTTAAAATGAATTTGATTTCTGATAATCATTTGCTTTATCTTTTTTTATATATTAGTAAGGTCAAAGAAAGAAGCGTAACGTCTCTATTTAGTGGGAAGAAATTACCCGCAGATTGGAAATTTAGAACAAACCGTTTTCAGTAGAACCGGTTCTGCAAAAGATATCGTTAGACCTGAAGTCTACATGAACTGACATCAGAATAAGTTTATTCCCAGATCTGGACACTGGGGAGTGGTGACGTTAGTCAAAAAGGACCCGAACAAGAGGGACGTTACAAATAATTTTTGGTCCATCATTCTGGTAAACACAGAGTTGAAGATTTTGGCCAAAGTGATAGCGAAAAAGTTGGCGCCTGTCGCGAATGGTCTGGTCGGAGATGCACATATGTGCCGCCCCCGACAGAACCATTTAGGATAATCTACACCTTATACTGTACACTGTAGTAGTAAAGGAATCTGGCAAGGCAGTAGTCCATTTAGACCAAAGTAAACCGTTCGATAAGGTTGACCATCAGTACCTGGGGTCCGTGTTCGCGCATTTCGGCGTGGACCATGGCTTCCTCAAGTGGATCATAAATTTATGAAAACGGACTCAATCGTTCCTTTAAACGGATTTTTGTCAAAGTCGTTCTGCATCAAGTGCTCGGTTCGTCAAGGATGTCCACTTTCGTCACTTTTGTATTTGATGGCTCTTGAGCCAGTACTGCGAAAGCTGAGCGGCATCCCGAAACAACCCGGTGAGGGAAAGTTTGTTACAGCATATGCGGATGACATCACTATCATCGTAACCGAAATGGGTTCTCTATGTAAAGTAGGCAATGTCATTAAGGAATACGAGACGGTGACAAGGGCAAAATTTGATCAGGGAAAGTCAGTTGGCTTGCAGCTCGGCACCTGGAGAGGCAAGTCGATGCCTCCAGACACTATCGCAGGATGCTGGATGGAGGGTCCGATTAAACTGTTAAGGGTTTGGTTCGTGCCAGACCTCCTGATAGAGAACTAGGCGGAGGTGACGAGCAGGATGGCCCACTCTGCCAGAACCTGGTTTGGGCGGTGATTATCCCTGAAAGGAAGGGTGGAAGTGATCAATGGGTTCATCATGTCGATCATTACCTACCGCATAACTGTCACTCCCTGCCCAGATTCGAGGATTTACCTAATTGGAAAGAGATCTTTCGTTTTTGTTTTGTGGAAGGGCTCTATTTGCTGTCATGAATCGTTAAAGAGTGGGCTAGGGATGCCTTGCCTTTCTTTGCACAGAGATGCGCTGAGGTTGAGGGCTCTACTCCGATGGTGAACTGACGTGGTTTTCGCTGGCAAAAGGAATGTTTCCTAGGCTCACCACATTTGTTGGCCGAGAACAATCGGTTTCCCGGAGATCGAAGTTGGGTAGATGCCGTAAGGCTCTCCTGTTCCGCGGCGCAGACAATGCTTGTGGTGGGGGTTCTCTCGTATTTTTCTATAAAGGGTTGATAGAGGCTAAATGTGATGATACATTAGGGGAAATCTTAGGTTTCGATGATACACAGCTGGATAGTCTGTTCCTGATGACATTCGGGTTGAAAACGCTGGATAATTTCCAGAAGTCTTTGACCTAGCAACGTTACCGAAGAGTCTTACCTGTTTGGGAGTAACGCGCAAGATACAGAATGCCAGCCACTCTGGACTGTCCAAGATGCGGGACTGGGGAAACTGTTCTGCACGCTATTGTCCAGTGCCGGAGGCGGCAGAAGTGTGGGTTTTTGCTGAACAACTGTTGGAAACAAGAAGAGTACGGCTATCATCTGAATCGATTATAAAAATTAATCCAATTAAGAGAAAGTAAAACTGGTTTCCTATTAGTGCTAGCAATTGCGAAAGAGGCAATTTGGGAGACGAGAATGAAAGGACAGAGGGCAGGGATCTTTTGCCCTGGTTTGGTGAATTCTTTCATTTTCCACGTAAAAAGAAAAATAGAGCTGGAAAGAATGTGCCAACCCCATAAATGTTTAAATGGCGATGGAAGAATGTTGCGTATGGATGGTCCAAAAAACAGGTAATGGAGAGAGTATCAGTGGTGAACTGGGGCTCATGGGATCGGAGCAAAGAGCCAATACTACCAATATATTTGTAATTTGTCATTTGTGCAGGTCATCATTCGTTTTTATATAACTGTAAATTTTTGAAGTCATAATTTATGTAATATCATTCGTGAATCTGACCACAATCAGATTGTTTCGTTTCTCTTATGTTCGTCTCTTGTGGTTAAGAAATCGGATCGTGAACGCGTCGGGCAAAATGTTTAGCAGTATTCCGTCTGTCGCTACGTTCTGAGTACATATTCCGCCTAGGTCGACTTAGCCTTTCCTCCTTTCGGAGTCGATAAATTAAGTGTCAGTCGCGTGCTAGGATCGATCTAATCTACTAGTCCGGCCAAATTGTCTGTACTTGTTTGTCCCTTCTATATATAGTCTCTTGTGGGTAATAGAGAAATCGGATCGTTAACACGTCAGGCGAAATGTTTAGCGGTATTTCATCTGTTGCTAGGCTCCGAGTTCAAATTCCGCCGAGGTTGACTTAGCCTTTCATCATTTCAGGATCGATACATTAAGTACCGGTTGCGCATTAAATCAAGTGGACCCTTCTCACTTATCTGTCCGTGTTTGTCTCCTCTATATTTAGCCTCTTCTGGGCAATAAATAAATTGTTCCAGCAACCAATCTGACCATAATTTGCCAAACTTTACTGCCATAAGCAATTTAATGTTTAAAACCTTCATGGACAAGTATCTTCCACTCTAGTCTCAGGCTGATTAAAACATTGATTGGATTTGGTTGACGGAAACTAGAATCCCGTCGAATATATACATATATATATATGCGTGCGTGTGGATGTTTCTGTTTCTTTCTCGCTGCCACCATCGCTTGGCAACCGATACTTGTGGGTTTCCGCTCCTTTACTTTGCGGTTCGGCAAAATACGATAAAATAAGTACTAAACTTACAAAAGTAACTCCCGGGGTCGATTTGCGCCAAGCCAGATAATTTTGATCAGACTGTTATTTCGTAACCACAACTGGTCATTTGAAGTCAATTTGGAACAAGAATGAGGAAGAAACTTTCCTACTGAATAATATAAAAAAAAACGACATTAAACTTAAGAGAAAAAGTTTTATAAATATTGTTACGAATAATGGAATGTTTTTTCTCCCTTCCCTAATCGAGATTTGAAACTACGGGCTTTCTGTTCAGGACAGAGGAATTTTCTTTGTCTCGTCACAAATCTTGGTAATTAATGGTTAAATTTACTGACCTCTGGCCCACTGTCGGTCAAAGACAAGTTAGAGGGACAGCGAATGACAGTTTTGTGGATATAGGTTTCCTTATAAATAGGAAGGATTCGTTGGGTTAAAGTCAGTCGCGGGGAACGGTGACTGGAGGCAATTGATCAATAGGCTGCGAGCTGCTATAGTAGTGAGCGAGTAGGGTTCTGCTGCTGTGAATGAGAGGTAGAAGACAGATGGAGAGAGGGGATCACTACCACCAGGAGAGATGACGGGTAGACAGAGAGGGAGAAAGATACAGTAATGCTGTTGATTTGAAGTGAAGGGAGAAGAAAAAAAAAGATAATGACGCTACTTATATGAAAGTAAAAAGAGATAAGGACATTATTTACAAAACAAAAAGAAAGGGACTGAACTTTCGAAGTGAACAAAAAAAAAAGGAAAAAGGAATTCTGTGTAAAGAAAATGAAATGACTTTCGCTTGACCATTTGTTACGATGCACAATTTCCGCAGGTTTTGTTTACGTTTTTGACTTCGCTCGATTGTTTATCTTTGTATTCGCAAGTTTTAATGTCAACATTGTATTATGTACTGTTTATAGAATTATATCTGTTATATGTTGTAAAATGAAATTGGTTTGTTGACATCTGTTTATCGGTTCCTTGCCAAATTTGTTATGCGTTGCCTCACGATTTCTCTCGATTCTATCTCGGGGTTTCTCCGCGTTGTTCTTCCTTGGTCCGGAGCAAAAGACTCAGGACTACTGAGCATCTGAGTAACGGGCCTCTCTCTCTCCCACGGTAACCCGTATCGACCCGGACGTTGTGTGTGGTAGTTTCTGGATAAGCAGCTAACAGCGGTGTGTTTAGCGGTGTAGTGTGGTGGTGGCGTTAGGTCGGACGCAACATTATGCTGAAATCATTGAAGAGCCTGCGACTATTAATTCTACGTAAAGCTGACAAGAAACTGTCGATGCAGCGAGAACTGGATTTAAGATACGAAATGTGCTCATTTGAAATTAAAATGAAAAAGTATTCATAGTCTGTAGTGGCTGTGTGGTAAGTAGCTTGCTTACCAGCCACATGATTCAGGGTTCAATCATACCGGGAAAGTGTCTTCTACTATAGCCTCGGGCCGACTAAAGCATTGCGAGTGGATTTGGTAGAC
>JACXVO010001683.1:17569-29701 GCA_015501135.1 Hapalochlaena maculosa
TGTGTGTGTGTGTGTGTGTGTGTTTGTGTTTGTGTGTGTGTGTGTAGGTTAAAATTTACTTAACCATTTTAAAATATCTAGTGTTACAAAGCAACTTTAATTTTAAATACTAACTCATTTTTTTTAGTTTAACTAGAAACTATATTAATAAATGAATTTAAATGTGAAAAAGCTAAATATATAAAAATATATAATTTGACATGAATGCACTTCAGCTGATAAATACATTTCAATTTTCTCTAACACCCATGCATTCAAGACCTGAAAGCACATATAAATGTGATAGCTAAGCTCACTACAAAGACCAGAAAATGATGACTAGAAAAGTTACCAAGTTACAGCCTCTATTCAACAATCTCCAAGAAAAATCATATCAGATAAAGTGGCAAGCAGGTTAAATGGCTTTAAATGATGGACTTAGGTAAAGACAAAAACACAACAATACAGCTTTATCATCCTTCAAAGCTAATTGATTTGGATACTGATGATAGTTATAGTTAATAGCATCAAGTGTTTAGCAAGTTTCTAATATATGTATTGTTATGCGTAATCAATCATGTGCAATATGTAACAGTGTTTAGTGCAGTGTGTAAATGTCGTGATCTCAAAAGCATAAATTAGAGTCGGTTAGATGTTAATCAAGGTCAAGTAGGTGGTGTTAAAATTGCATAAGTCAGTGTTGGTGGTGTGAAAATTTGGAAATTATTGTAGTCACACAGAAAAGCAAGAGATTGGAAGATTTCATGCCAAGAATAAAGCATTTAACCATGAGAAGGCTTGGAAAATGTTCTTTTTGTATTTTATATAAAAATGGGAAAATAGCTATAGAAAATTTAAAAAGAAAGTTGAGTAAGTTAATTTCTTCCAGTTAAAAGATGTCTGGAAAAATTTTTTAAACTATATTTTTTTTACTTCAGTTGATAACTTATAGAGGTCTAAATAGTTTAAAATAAAAATCTAGCTACAGATGAAATAGAGAAAGATAATTTAATGAAAATATTTTAATTTTAGTTTAATTATCTATAAGAATATTTTTCCAAGTCATGAAGCAACATTTGTTTGCAGTTTTCCTGTTTAAAAAGAGGAAAACTGCCCACTGATGGAATAGAAAACTAAAGGTGAACATTAATAGGTCCAGTAATAAATAGCATGCTGAACTGTAAATAAAAAACATACAAAACATAATGAAACTTAAGTGCTGTCTCGTAGTTTCCAGATATGGCATTTGTTGGATTCAGGATCACTGGAAGCAAAATAAGGTTCAGGAAGAGATTAAAGGTTGGGTGGAACAAACGGGATAAAAGGTTCCAAGAGGATTAAGTAGTTGGTATATTACCATTATGTACAGGCAACAATACAGGGAAGAGAAGACAGACAATTCAATGACAGTTGACATGCATAACGTTTGTATACACCAGCGAGATGGAAAATTCTGAAGACAGTATAATTCTGTAAGCATTAATGTAATTGTGTTTATTATTGAGGAAACACAAATTATTGGTTAATGTTTACCAGTGATAAATAAAGATTGACAGTTTGATAAAACACACACAAATGAGTTAATGTGATCTGATTGTGTTTACAATATTAATTAAACATTGAGGAGTATCATATGTAAAACGAGGTTAAAACCTTATTTTATATACGATGTTCTTGTTATGAGTTTTTAAAAACTACGTTTATATTGTTTTGTTAGTCTACACATATAATGCCTTGATTATGGAAGAGCCAATTGCTATACTTGAGAGAACCTGCAAAGTCTGATGTAATGATATCTGCAGCTGCATGTAGAAAAGGCACCCCTCAAGACACTTCTCAGAGCTCCATGAGTAGCAGAATCACAGTCAAGGTAGTGCTTGGGGCTACATGAATGGCACCTGCCAGTGGCACAATCACCGAATCCCTCATAATGCAAATGACATGTGTAGGTGGCACGTAAAACACCCCCACAATCTCGGAATGATTGGTATTAGAAGGGGCATCCAGCAATAGAAACTAAGCCAAACCAGACTGGGACTTGATGCAGCCACCTGGCTGGCCACTCCTGGTCAAAACGTCCAACCCTTGCTTGCATGGACATTAAATGATGAAACTGAACACAATTTACTATACAATATGACTGAGAAAACAAGTGAATGATAAACTATGGAACAAAACTAAGACAATCTGTTATAGATACATTTGCATTATATTATTCATAAAACAACTGACAAAAAAAAGTTGTATTTCGGAAAAGACATAAGGCTAAATGTAAAACACACGCATAGGATAAAGTTTCATAAAAATTTCTTTTATTTGTACATACCCAGGATGTTATATGTAGGGTTTCCTTTTTCGCTATAGTCCTTTCGACACACCATTTGCATTCTCATCACTAGCAGATTTGAGACAAAATGCTAGTGATGAGGACGCAAATGGTGTGTCGAAAAGACTATAGCGAAAAAGGAAACCCTACATATAACATCCTGGATATGTAAAAATAAAATTTATATGAAACTTCATCCTATGCATGTGTTTTACATTTGGCCTTATGTCTTTCCCAAAATACAACTTTCTCTGTTCCAACACACGGACTTGCCAACCAAATACAATATCGTAATAGCTGACAAAAACATTTAAAATCATGATTTTATACAGACACACACAAGTATGGTTTTTCACCAATGGCTCAGTGGGATAGTGGATTCAAGTCCAGTCACATGCAGTTTCTTTGATACAAAAGTGAGATAGAGCCCAAGGTGTTAAAGTTTATTTAAGCTTTATTAATATAGCTGTAGCATAGTAGAATAATAATGTAAGTAAATTATCTCTAATTCAGGCTCTTATAAAAAAACAACTGGTAATATTATTTAGTGAAGATGAAAGAAAGGACAAAAATATTTTTAGATTCTTTATCCTAAAACTGCACCTTCTGTACTACTTATGATGCTTGAGATGGATGGCAAAGAAATCCACATAAGTTTCATAAAAAATATTGGTTCATTCCATAAACAATGCAGAATTTTTAAAAAATACTTTTATTTTTCAAAATTAAGATAAACAAAGATCTTTTTTAATCTAAAATATACTCTATTTTCTACAATGCTCTTTCCATCAACTTGGTAGACTTGCAAGGCCCCTCTTCCAACATTCATTTGTCCAAACAGAAAATTACTCCTCCAGTATTGTTCTGACCTCATCTACAGAATTCATATGTTTTTTGTCCAAATGGTTTTGCAGACTGCAGAATAAATGATAATCAGATGAAGCATTCAATATCAAGTGAATATAGGAGGTGGGATATAGTTTTCCATTCAAACTGCTCCAGCCTTTGGAATATCATCCTTGCTGTATGTGATAAATCATTCTGCTACTAGAATAACACCTTTTGTCTTGAAATCAAAGATGGTCATTTATTTTTAATTTAGCACAGGTGTTGGTGAATGGTTGAATGACCAATTCTAAGCTTCTCTGCCAGTCCCTCAACAGAAACATTGAGATTTTATTTTACCAGAGTTTGCAGGATGTCCTTGTTGAGCTCTACAAATCTTCAAGGATGAGGCTCATCCTCAAGGCTACAGCCTAGAAGATAAGCCTTGGAATTTCTGGAACTACTACCATTGACACTGGTTTATGCTTATTGTCTGATCCCCATATACTACATTAATATCCCTCGCATTTCTCAAGGTGTTATTTCCTTTATTGAATTCAAAGCAAAATGTGCCAAATATGCTCCTTAGTCACTTCCATTATAACTTTGAAAAGATACCTTAAAATCGGACTGCATTCTTCAAAACTTACACCAAGGATAACAACAAGGTAAAAATACTACCTGCACTTATAACAAATTGATGCAGGCAGTTTATCCAGTCTCCCTCCAACTTTTAGTGCATGCAATTGAAAAAAAAAGTGCATTATTTATAGGTGTTGACCCAATACAATCATTTCAGGAAAATACAATTCTATGTTTTGTTTACTATATAACTTCGATTTATCTTGTAGCATTCAAAATAATCATGGAATTTCCATGGCTACTGCTAGTAATGTAAATTGTTGCAGAATGATTTACTAAAAAAGAAAATATTTCTAACACATTTTTGAGTTATAATGTAGGAAATATGTAAATGAATTTAAAACATTTTGTTTCACTCAATCACGAGTCCCCTACTTTAGTTATTCTTTTTCCTGAGTTTATACCCCTATCATTGCCTGCCTCCTTTTTTCTTTATCTTCAGTTTGCATCAATGATTAGTTGAGAATGCCTATTCTGAAAACTCAAAAACTATTCCAGGTGAAAATCTACTTATTTTTCAATAAAGTATTACACAATAGAATTATTTTTTCTTTTGTTTCTTTCAAAATATCACTTTTTAGCAAAGTACTTTCAGTACAAGTAGTATAGCTCTAGACAATGCTTGTTATACATTCTACACACACCCACAACATCATTTTTATGTCTTTTTTTCATGCTTGCATGGGTTGTGCAGTTCCCTTAAACACAGCATTTTAACATTTGGTGTGCTCCTTTGTCAGGTTCAATCTCCTCAAATCAGCTTTCCACCACTTCTGTCCAGTTTCCTTTCACATGGACCTCCTGCTATTTCTTCAGCCAACTGCCATCATCCCTAACCATTACATACTCAAACCAGATCTGTTGCCTCTCTTATGTAAACTACATTTAATTCCTTTTATACCTAGCTTTTCTTCCAGCTTCTCTAAATCTGCATCGCATAGGCATGCTAACTTTACACATCCAGTGAACCATGCTCGATTTATTTATTTCCAGCATTTTTACTTACTCTCCATACCTCATCCTTTTGATTTTTATCTTCTATACAGGATGAAAGGCAAAGCTCATGGTGAGAAAGTGAGAGAATGGTATCCAGAAACCACTAATGGCATCAAAGGTATCAGGTAGTGGTTTTAGACCAAGCAATAGATTAAGTCTACTCACATGGTATATTGTATCTTGTACACAATTACGACACACCTGTTTCATGTGAATGGCACATGTGTGGGTGGCACATAAATACACCCCACGCTCTCGGAGCGGTTGGCATTAGGAAAGGCATCCAGCTGTAGAAACCATGCCAAACCAAACTGGTGCTTGGTGTGGCCATCTGGCGCACCAGTCCCGATCGAAAACATTTAACCCATACCTGCATGGACAACGCACGTTAAATGATGATGACTACCCTTTGGTCTAAGTGAGAATTCCTTTGCTGTCAGCTAAGTTAACAGCTTCTTGAAAACATTCCATACCCTGGCATTTTTTTGTTTTTTTACAACTATACATCCTGATTCAAAATTAGAACATCATTGTTCTTTCTAGTCTATTGAATATAGTAAAGTGGATTTCAACACACTTCATGTAATGATGTAAGGAGTAAAAAATGTTGATTAATTAAATTACACGTAAATTTATAAGAAGTTATTACTTTAAAAATGAAGAAAGGCAGAATAAATTAAAGATAAAATGCAGTGTGGAGTTAGCGGAATCTGTGTATACTAGCTAAGATGTGGGTTATATTGGAAATAAAACCAGTTGCACAAAAATCAAAATGCTACAGAAATACATTCACACATCCAATTACATAGCAACACAATTTCTGTCAAATATTGATAATTTTCATAGTTAGTAGTGCAGAATACATTCGAGTTTGTCAAGGAGAATATGGCTTTCATTTAGTTATTACTGGGTCAAATATTTCAATTATATAAAAGTGCAGAGAGGGGCTTTACAGGTTTAATAAAGTTAAAGGATGATGTACTTATATGGAGTGACAACTATTAGCTGTATTATATTTTAGGTCACATAGCTAGTTAAAATTAGTTTTGAAAACAATGTATTTATACCAAAATAGACTATTTTCCCCCCTTAAATTTTAAGCAGTAATTTGTAAATAGGAATTACAAATCAAACAATTACAACACACACACACACACACACACATAAGAATTTAAGAGAAAAGAATCAAAGCAGCCATAAATTGATGATACAAGTTTTATACAGCTATTAAAATGAAGAGGAGCACAAAAGTGTTAAGAGAGAATGTATGTATTTGTGCTTCTGAGACCATGCATGTATTTTAGTTGGCAAAGGGAAAATATACTAAATACAAAATTATAATGGAAACATTTTAAAATTTCTTATTTTTTACAGTCATAAAATGAATGTTATTACTCAGCATGACAGCACTATAATATATAAGTTCAGAAATTCTTTGTAACTTACAACCAGTACCGAGTTTCTAATTGGAAGTAGTTTTCTATTGGTTTCATACTCTTTAGTTTTACAACTCACACACAAAATGGGCTCATTGACATTTTTTTCCCTTCTGCAGCAGTTTCCATGACACACATATACATATATATGATGTACATTCAAAAAGTGTTCGGCTGTTTTTCCTGTCAAAACTAATGGTGTGTGGGGAAGAAGCTTTTGGGTGGGAGGTGATACCACTATTCCTGTGCACATGCAAAACGTTAGGCCACATCAGTTCCCTGCCATTATATCTAGAACACAAAAATGTAGTGTGTGAAGGTTGGATTTTCATTTTCATGCAAGATGGGTGAATACACCGAACAAGAGTCAGGGGCATGGCTTGCAACTTGGAGATATTTCACTGACACTGTCTGCATGCACTGATCCTGTACTTATAAGGACTTCACAGGTAATGTCCTGGACTGTTACATGGTGGGCTTTCATGACTGTTTGCCAAACCTTGATCAGCTCCTTGTTTCAGTTTGGACCCTTAGTTGAGAACAGTGTTGGTTGGATGTCCCAAGGCAAGCTCAGTATGGATGGAAACTACATGCCAAGCAAACACTTGCTCGATCTCGATTCTCAGTACGAATACGGACTGCAAAAGCATGTCCCATCGATCCTTTCTGAACAGCAGTGAGCTATACATCTGTCGAGAGGTAACAGGAAAGTTACCACAGGGATAACTGGCTTTTGGAAGCCAAGCATTTGCAGTGGCATCGCTTTTTGATCCTTCGATGTCGGCTCCTCCTATCATTGCGAGGCAGAATTAGCAAATTGTTGGATTGTTCACCCACTAACAGGGAACGTGAGCTGGGTTTAGACTGTCATGAGACAGGTTAGTTTTATCCTACAAATGCATCGTGCATACACAATGCCCTGAGGTGCAGCCAGGTACGAAGCAGATGTATCACTCCCTGATCAGAGTTTCATGAATGGCATCATCACTTTTGGATGGTTTGAGTATCCAAAAGCTTTTGGCAAAACTTAATGCAATATCTCTGCTCAATGCATTTTGTGAAAACAAAAATTTGACTAGTGCATATGTCTGCACTCCAGGCATAACAAAGGGTAAATGACAGCCTTCCAGAGCAAAACTTTCCTGGAAGTGTAGGATAGGTTGCATCACTTTATATCCAAAAGATTTTGTGCATGCAAAATTAGTTTTGGCAGGAAAAAATAAAGCTGTATAGTAATTGAACACACTTTGCAAACATACATACACGTGGTGTGTGTGTGTGTATATATATATATGTACACACACACATACACGCATATATATATCTATATAAAATCACATGTATATGGGTCATGGAAATGTGTGCATACCCGTCTATGCACATGAACATGCAAATGTACTGATACACATCTACACACATTTTGGCACCTATTTGGCATCTACACACATTTTTATACATAAAATCACTGAACTCTTGTATCACACAAATGGTACTCATGTAGGTAAATGCATCTCCACTCTTGGAGTGGTCGGTGTTAGGAATGGCATCCAGCTGTAGAAACCAAGCTAAACCAGACTGGGGCTTGGTTCAGCCATTCGGCCTACCAGTGCCAGTCAAAAAGCCTTGCATGGACAATGGATGCTAAAAAGTGATGATGATGATATGTATATATAAAGAGAAAAGGGAGAATTAATTTGAAAGAGAATGGAGAAAAATGCACTGTTTTGAATAAAAACACCTCCACCACAAAGAATGGCCAATGCTAGATTAAGATAAGCTTAGAAATGCATTGTCATCACGAACAAAGCAAAAGTTAGAAGATAAACTACATGTAACAACTGGCTCCAACTCCAAAAGGATTTTCAGAAGGAGTTGGTCAGTCTTAGAGAACTACAGAATGTCTTTCAAAGAAAGAGTGCTGGCCTCACTGAAGACATATCTTTAATTTCCTTGTAGGTAAAAGACATTTAACAATCTCAAGTTTAAACAGAAAAGATTTCTATTGTTGTTGCTTGTTAGAGTAGATACTGAAAGAGTAAATCTGGAAATCTTAAGAACCTGAAGAAAGGAATAATGACATGAAGCAGGACTTGATACTTAACTATGGATTATTAAAGTTTTATTGAAAGATATAGAATCTGAGTTTGACTTTTGAGATAGTATTTCTGATTCCTGTAGCACTCTTTGATTTAAATGTTCATACAAGATTGCCCCTCAGTGCCACGCTGTCAATGTTCATTGCAATGCTGCTGGGCGCCCCCCAATCCCACCGAGACTTGAAGTGCTCTTTATCCACCTAGCTGGAAGGACTATTTCTTCCGTCTCCCTATGCCTTGTCCTGAGAGCACATTATCTGGGCGATTTCCCCTTTGCTCTCCTCGCTCTCTTCTTCTCTTCTTACCGGTCTCTTCTAATTGCTTTCTCTACCCTCGTCTCTCACCCCACCTCATGTAATTCCATGTTTCTCCTTCCTCTCCATCTCCTCAGGTGCTGTCCCACTTACAAGATTCCCTATCATCCCTATGCACATTATAGTGCAAATGGAGTATAATAGTATGCAAGTAGAATAATAGTGTTGGGTGCAGGCTGAAACATTAATGTATTCAATGTATACCACCTGTGTACACAAACTTTCCTCTTTCAGGTATCATTCCCCACTTCCCAAACACTCTCTCCCCCACCAGTTTTCAGAGTTGGCATCCTCAATGTTGGCATGCTGAAAGGTAGATCCAGTGAGATTGTTGAGTTGCTTGAGCATAGATGTGTTGATGTATGTTGTATCCAAGGTTAGATGGTGTGAAGTGTCAGCTAGATTCCTCACAGGCAGGACGCATAGGTATAAAATCTTCTGGGTCAGCAATGAAGATGAGGTTGATGGTGTGGGCATCCTTCCAGAGAAGTAGGTGGATAAGGTCACAGATGTAGTCAGGTTGTGAGACAGAATACACAACACAAACTCAAGCTAATTCTGAAAGGTTGCACCACCACAATCATCTTTGCGTATGCCCCTCAGGCCAGTATACCACACGAGCAGAAAGATCTCTTATCATATGCTCTTGCAGACCACAGTGAAGATGAATGCCAATAATTATATCTGTGTGGCTGGTCATTTCAACGGGCATGTCAGAAGGCAGTCTGGTATCTTCAATGGAGTCCATGGCGGATATGATTTTGGCACCCGGAATGAAGAAGGCATTAGACTACTAGAGTTCTGTCATGTGAACAAGCTACTGATTTGCAACACCAACTTCAGGAAGGCAGCCAACCACTTGACAACGCAGCAGTCGGGTAGCTTTAGCAGCAAAATTGATTATATTCTCCTTAGGCAAAGAGATGTGTGGCTGCTTCAAAACACTAAGACCCTCCCAGGCGAGGAATGTACCTCACGGCATAGGCTAGTTGTTAGCGACCTCATCCTCCAGGCCAGAAAGATACCGGGGCACCAACTGGTCAGGAGAAGGATATGGAAACTAAGAAACCCTACAGTTGGTCAGACATTTAGGAACATATTAGACAAGAAATTTGAGAAGGAAGACTAACAACAATCGTGCAATATAGAGGGCAACTAGAGATTCTACACGGTATTCTACAAAGTGTCACAAACCAGATCTGTGGCTGGTGTAAGATCCCATCTCAAGGTGACATAGTGGTGGAATGACAGTGTAGACAAGGCCATTAAAGCAAAGCAGGATGCTTGGAAGGCCTGGATGGGTGGTGGGGGTAGTAGGGAACAATTTGCAGGCTAGAAAAGAAGCTAGGAAAAAGGTCTATTTAGTTAAAGGGAGGCTGAAAGGAAGAGATTTGCCCATGTCCAGCATCGTAAGGAACAAAGATTTGAAGTTTTTAGGATTGCAAGGCAGTGTGTGAGAGATAATTGTGATGTCGAATGAATGATGGCTCACTGGTTCTCAGTGACTCCACCAAGAAGGAGGCCAGGAAAGTCCACTATGAAAGACCGGTGAATAAGGAGAATGAATGGGGCACAGGGAGCCTGCTGGAAGTTGCACCCGTGGAGGGTCCAGCCATTCAGGTAAGGAGTATCATAATACATAAGGTAATTAAAGACCTGAAAACTGGGAAAGTAGCTGACCCCTCTGGCATTACTGCTGGAATGCTTAAAATCTCGGGCAGCATTTAGTCACTAAGATTGTGAATCCAGTGAGCCATGGTAGAGTCATACCCAATGACTGGTGTAGCAGCACCATAGTTAACTGCTACAAAGGCAAAAGAGATGCATTAGAAATAATTACAGAGGGATCAAATTACTGGACTATATGATGAAAGTTACAGAGAGGGTCATTGCTAGACTAATCTGAGAAAGAGTCAAGCTAGCTGAGATGCAATTCAGGTTTGTGCACAACTGACGCTATATTCGGGTTTGTGCACAACTGATGCTATATTCCTGGTTATGAAGCTACAGGAGAAATACATAGCCAAAGATAAGCCATTATTCATGGCATTTGTGGACCTGGAGAAAGCCTTTGACCAGATCCCCCATTCACTAATCTGGTGGTCTTTATGGCTGGGGAGTGCTGTCCTTGCCATGTACAGAGACTCCTCCAGTAGAGTAAGGATAGATCATGATCACAGCCAAGAATTCAAGATATGAGTGGGGGGTTCATTAAGGATCAGTACTGAGCCTCCTATTTATTATACTCCTCCAAGTCATAACAGAGGAATTCAAGACAGGCTGCCCTTGGGAGCTCCTATATGCAGATGATCTTGCCCTCATCGCTAAAAACAAATTCCAGACTTCGAAACAACTGGAATCCAATGCCCTTAGAGATAACCTAGCGAAAACCAAAGAAAGAAGAAAGGCAGACAAACCTCTAGTCCCTTCAGGTAGATGGTTCTGCTCTATTTGCAGGAGCAGAACTCTATCAAGTTCACCCAGTTCAAGCTCTGGATACACAAGAGGTGCACTAATATCCAAGAGAGATCAACAGAAAAAGTAGACTTTATATGCAGTAGATGTACAGGAGCTACACCCACAGTTAGTGTTCAGGAAATAGACTGTTCCCTGCCAGTGGTTAGCCTAGAGGTTGTTGATAGCTGCTATCTTGGTGACAAAATTAGTAGTTGAAGTGATTGCAACGTAAGTATAGACGCGAGAATAAGAATAAGCTGGGCAAAGTTCAGGGAACTCCTCTCCCTGCTGGCAACTAAGAGCCAGACTATATGACACCTGTGTACATACGACCATACTACATGGTTGTGAGTCATGGGCTGTAACTGCAGAGGACATGTGCAGACTAGAGAGGAATGAAGGCAGCATGCTTTGGTGGATGTGTAATGTCCATACACATGATCAGCGGTGTCAGCTCCTTGAGAGATAAACTGGCTATAAGAGGCATTGAATGTAGTATGCAAGAAAGAAGATTGCGTTGGTATGGTCATGTGATACATATGGATGAGAATAGCTGTGTGAAGAAGTGTCAAACACTAACTGTAGAGGGGATTTGGGGCAAAGGCAGACCCAGGAAGATGTGGTTGAATGTGGTGAGGTTCAACCCTTGGGCCTTGGGCCTCACAACAGAAATGACCAGTGACCGAGACATCTGGTACATTCCTGTACTCAAGAGAACCTGCCGAGTCTGAGGTAGTGGTAACTACTACTTCAGGCAGACAAAGCACCTTTCAGTATGCTATGTATCACATTGAAACATCCATTTATGGTAGGAATCACAGTTGGGGTAGTTCTTAAACATATAAGCACGATCAAGACAGTCAGTGGGGCCATGCAAGTGGTCTCTGTGCCAGTGACATATAACTACCAAATGCAGTTGAGGCAGTTGGTAAGTGGCACATACAAATCACCAAACACAATCAAGGCAATTTTTGATGTCATGCAAGTGGCACTTGGGCTTGGGGACACACAAAAATCACGTGAATGGCATGCGTGTGGGCGACACATAAAACACCCCCCCC
>JACXVO010001704.1:194102-204786 GCA_015501135.1 Hapalochlaena maculosa
CCCGAAATGCAAGTTTGTCTTAAAGTGGATGCCTTATCACATTTCAGGATATTGATAACAGCACTCCGAAGAAAGTTCGCGAAGAAAGCATTCGTTCCCAGAAGGAGTCTTTGCAACAGAAACAGAAGGAAGAAGAAGATAAGTTGGACAGGAAACACAAGAATTCCAGAGATGGGGAAGTGCGAATGTTTCGAAGACGGAAATTATTGCTTACTCATCAGCTACAGACTGATCTCCTGAAAGAGGTTCGTGTTCTTCCGTTCTGGATCCTTTTAGCATTTGGATTACTCTGTTGAATGTAATACTTATTTATTCAAAGAAATGCGGTGGCCGAGTTCCCTCCACGCGTTGGGCCTCACGGGGGCAAATTGGCTGTGTTCCTTTCGAGTGTTGTGTCTTGAGGAGGGAGGCAAGGACCAAGACCTTTTAGCATTGAAAGAGGTTCGTGTTCTTCCATTCTGGATCCCTTTAGCATTTGGATTACTCTGTTGAATGTAATACTTATTTATTCAAGGAAATGCGGTGGCCGAGTTCCCTCTACGCTTTGGGCCTCACGGGGGCAAATTGGCTGTGTTCCTTTCAAGTGTTGTGTCTTGAGGAGGGAGGCAAGGACCGAGACCTTTTAGCATTATGTTGAGCAAAGTTGCAATTGTAGGAGATGCCAGTGTCGTGCAAATTGACATTTAAAATACACTCTGGGCCCACAGGAATGGCACATAAGGGACCCATTACACCCTTGGAATGATTGTCATTAGGAAGAGTCTCCAGCTGGAGGAAACCATGCTAAATGAGACTGGAGCCTGGCACAGCCTTCAAGCGTGCCATCTCAGTCAACCTGTCCAACCCATGCCAGCGTGGGTGAAGGATGTCAAATGATGGTGATTGTTCCAAGTTAATTGTGCGTGGTCCTAGTAGCTTTGAGACTTCACTAGTGTACCAGGCTCTCCATTGGTTACGATGATCCGTGTTTCCAGTTGATGCAATCGATGGAAGTGCCTGCTCGTGAAAGTAACCTGCAAGTGGCCGAGTATTCCAAATACACGTACCCATAACATTGTTCTCGAGGTGATTCATCGTAGCACAGAGTGTGACCCAGCTGGTTCCTCTTGAATTATAGGAATGGCTCATTTTCACCGGTTGGGTGGCCTGGAGCAACAAAGAGTAAAGTCCCTTCCTGAAGGACATAACATTCCACCGGCAATCAAACTCGCAAGTCATTAAGAGTGGGCATTGTAGGGTAGGTGTGAGAGGCTAGACATGGCCAGTTTGAGTGCTAAAGGGTCATGTGTCTTGTGAGGTAGTTCTTTTCTCAACCAGTGGTTAGAGTAAATTTTGCAGTGAACAGAACCGAATTCTACTTCCGAGAAAGGATCAAGAGAAAAAAAAATGTCCTTGGGATTCTGATTTCCACAAATCCAAATTAATGGCAGACTGGAAGATTTTTCTTTAACTGTCTCTTTCAGAAGCCAAATTACTTGCTGCTAATTAATCCCTTTTATCAAATTTTTGCGTTTATTACCCTTACCTGCCACCCTCCCTTATACCTTAAGCTTATAATATAATCCTCTTGTTATGTTGGCACCTTGCTGAATGTCTCAAAACCTTGGCACCGTCCAGGCATTATTAACAATATTCCCCTGCAACAGTAACAATTCCTACTAAATTCCTCCAATCCTTGTAACTTAACCAGGTTTACTTTTATTTCTTGTATCCATTTCATGGCTGCAGGCAAACTTTGCTTTCTACAATTTTTATGAAATTACGATGATTAATATTCGTGAAATTTAAGGTTTTTTTTTTTTTTGTTAACGTCTGTTGATAGTTTTGGAACTTTGATACAAGTTAATGAAATTTTTCAGGAATCCTTTTGTTACCCTTTTTTCTGTTGAAATATGCTGCATTACTTTCAGATTATCTTGAAAATAACGACAAATTTAGTAAAATAACCTCCATGTCACTTATTCTGGTCCATCACCGGGTCAAGTCCTTGTTATGGTGTGGTAGCATCAAGGTTGGTGTTCCTCAGTGGCCTTAAGTGCTTTGCTAACGGAGCATGGACTCCCGTGTAGGGTTTCCTTTGCTAGGCAAGTCAAAGGATAGTGGTCAGAGGTGGAAAGTGGGTTTGCATAGAGCATTGATGGCCATTCAAAATCAACAGGACCTTCAAGAAGAAAAGATAATCCAGAATCCGGAACAGAGAGGGGAAAAAAATCATTGCTGGCTCTTTGCTTCATAGAGAGCAAAACTCATGAGGAGATGCTCACCATCATCATGTAACATTCATTTTCCCAGCTGGAATGGGTTGGAGAGTTTGACAGGAGATGGCAAGCCATAGGGCTGCTCCAGGCTTCACTTGTCTATTTTGGCAGGATTTCCACTGTTGGATGTCGTTCCTAAAGCCAACCACTTTACAGAGTGTACTGAGCACCGTTCATGTGGCACCAGCACAAGTATTCTTTCATATGGCACTGGCACAGTTGCTAACGATGTGACGCCAGAACAGGTTCATGCGCTGTGTTCTTTACATGGTGTCAGCAGAAGTAATCATAAATCTGATGTTTCGGACATAAATTGACATGGAACTTTGATGGAAAGTATTTTTTACTTTAGAAACGTTTAAAACAAACCACCCAGATGGCTTTAGAATGAATTTGAATATTAAAACATTTGTTTTATTTCCTGTGGCACAGTTCTTCCTCTCACTAACTTTCCCTTTTCAAAGCAATATTATATTACCCCTAGTTCTTTGACCCTTTCATTACTGTATTTATTTTGAGATGCTCTGTTTCTTTCAATTATCTTAAATGTAACAAAGAATTTAGTAAAATAACTTGGTTACCATTAAGCTAGTGTTAGGAACATAAATTGTGACTACGGTTTGGTGGAAGATTTTAATTCAGAACTTTTGAAAACAAGACATTTGTACTACAGAACTAGAAGTAGTTTCAGCCAGGTTGGTATCAAAAGGGTTAATTTGCAGATTTTGTTTCAAATAGTTGTTTAACTTGTTAGAAATAGCAGCCAAATCTTGTGCAAATTGAAGTCACGTTTGACTGACTTTAACCCTTTTGTTACCATATTTCTGTTGAGATGTTTTGTGTTTCTTTCATTTTAAATATAACAAAGAATTTAGTGAAATAACTTATTAAGCTAGTGTTAGGAACATAATTGTGACTAAGGTTTGGTGGAAGATTTTAATTCAGAACTTATGAAAGCAAGACATATGTACTTGAGGAAACACACCAGGCTCAGTGAAATCACTGTTTTCTACACTTACAATCTTGTCCTTTCAGGCGCTGACATAACTTAAATCGCACCTGTGCTGGTGTTGCATTAACACTCCCATAAGGCTGTCATATCAGAGGTACCCAACATACCCTTGTTAATTGGTTGATGTTAGGAAGGGCATCCAATTGTAGAAACCACATGCTACAACAGATGCAGCCTGGACAGTTCCCTGCTGACCAGCTCTGTATCAAACCATCTGACCCACGGAAAGAGGATGCAAAATAATGGTGGTGATTGCTAATGAATCGCATCACTTGTATGAATAATGTAACACGGGGTCAAAATGAGGAGACCTCAACCGTGTGCATGTGCGCACATGCACACACACACACATGCGGAATCCTGTGCAAATTTTTGTTTTTCCATGCTAGTATGGGTTAGAGTAATAGTTCTTAAGGAGGGTCCATGTGACCCTTAGAAGGATTAGGTCCATATAAGATTTTCTTGTTAAAATTTATGTGCAATGAATTAATTATATCTCTGTAATACACTAGATATTTTAAGTTTTTTTTTATACAAGTCCGAATGACATTTAATTATCAAAATATAATAAAATTTTTTTAATCATTGAATGGCGATGGGTGTCTGTCCATATGTAAAAAAAAAAAAAAAAAAAAAAAAAAAAAAAAAACGGTTGACAACCACTGGGTTAGGCAAATACAGTATTGAGGCATTGTTTTACAGCTGGATGCTCTTCCTGTTGCTTACCCTCTTTCTGTCAATTTAGGGATTCATTCTCCCATACAGTTTCAAGGGTAGAAAACGAGCAGATGAGTTACTGACAGAAATATGCTGGCAAAACTGCTCAAATAGCTTTTAAATAAGCAAACACTAATATAAACAAACCGATGCACACGCATTCCTTCTCACACGTGTTTGTAGGTGTGTGATCGTTTATATACAGTAAACTGTGATTAGTAAAACCTTTCCTGCTTCATGATGATTCTTACTGGGTGGAAAAGGGGAGAGTAGCCTATTGTTTTGATACGCTTATGGGTAACTACAACAGACCTGAGATTGCTGTTCTCATAGGGTTGTTTTATCCTGGATACACTTAGAAAACAGTTTAGCCCTTTGTAGAGACAGAGATTTAGCAGTCTCAAGGCATATGAACAGCCGCATCATGCATGAGTGGAGAGAAAGAATCTGATTGAAAAAAACATCTAAGTATTCAACCCAACTCTAATTGTTACTGTCAACTTAACAAGTAAACCTAGATGTCAATATAGGCAATTATTAGCTTTACAGAAAGCCCAGCAATTTAGCTGTTTAGGTGAAATTTATCAACTGGGGATGGAACAGATCTTTAACAGAGCCATGCCCCACTGTAATGAGGGTCTATAGTGGTGTGATCTTACTAATAAATTAATATATAGTAATCTGGTTTAATTCTCCATGTATTGTAAACATTTATATTGATATAGTATGGAGTTTCCTGATGCTAATAAGAAAGCGTTTTCCCATAATATAACCTCCTTAATTCTCCACATCAAAAATAGCAACTCGTGCTCAGACTGGAGCAAACACATACCCACAGTCTTCATGGTCTATGCAAAACCTTTGATAGCTGGAATCCCACTGACTTCGTTAAGAGGATCCTGCCTGCCTCACGCTGGCTGTGGTCTACAGAGCTAGATTGTTCAATGGGATTATGAGACACTAGACAGGCATAACAACCAATACCTTTAAGGTAAACTACACAACATATGTACTCCTTCAGAATGTAGGTACAAGCAAAACTCTATCACCCTGTAGTAAAACGTACAATGTCTCTTCTACTGCTACCAAATCCCAGCCCATCTTCCAGTTTCACAGTTCCTTCATGCCATGATGGACACTTAAGGGACAGCTGTCCATTTACCATTTAGGTGGAACAAATCAGATACTTACTTTGATGGAAGAAATCAATTTGGTAATCCTTTCCAACTCAACAGGGCAAATATGTTAATCAAAAATTAAAAGGTGTCTCATCGTTTTATATTTTTATTCAAGAAACCGTTTTTAAACTGTAGAACCTACTTTGTTTGTGGCAAACTGCCAAACACAGCAGTAATCTATGTTTGTAAATCTATCGGCAGGAATTAAGCAAGCAAAAAGCACATTTAGATCTTGAACATAATATGCTATTGCGTCACCACGAGTCCACACAGGAGATTGAGTTCCGTCATTTAAGCAGCTTGCAGAAGCTTCGTGAAGACCAGATGAAGAAACAACATCAGACCGAGTTAACGAATCAAACAGAATACAGCACCAATGCAGAACAAGATCTTCGGAAGAAACATGCTTCAGAAGTGAAGCAACAGCCTCGAAGCTTACGGGTAAGTCAGTCCTTCAGATTGCTTTGTGTGCGTTTTCGTTTCACATAAAATGACTTGGCATAATTAGTGCTGTGATATTGTCTTATTCGCTCTTCGTCTTCTATCACCTTCTTTTAGTGTTGGTGAGGATATCCTTGCCCTCAACAACAGCAAAACTTTCAACTGTATTGAAAACGAACATATTTTGGGGTAGAAGTTTTTGCTTGATTCTGTCTTCCTGATCTTTGCTTCTCTTGCATTCTGTATAATAGCATGGCTGTGTATGCACTTCCAATTATATTTACCCATAAAGCCGATTGTTTACCTCTATCGATCCAGATCTGACCTGAAATGAGAGCTGCACCGCCACATCATTATAATGCTTAATCAGAACCTTGGTTATAACTGGCAGCTGGATTTCTTCTTTTTTATGTGTGATATGAAGTGCTTGGTTGTATCTTGCTTGCCATTTTTGTATGTAGCTGGTCATGATGTATGTTATCAAAGGATACTGCTTTGCTTTTTGTAAAGCTTTTAATCCATATCTGCTTCATTAATCACCCAAACTTAGCAACATTTCAGGACATCCATTAAATCGTTTTTTTTTTTTCAGTAACGTTTATGCTTGTGATTATCAGAGAAAATCCAGTTCCTCCACTTTATAATAGTAATATTCATAATAATAGTAGTAGTAGTAGTAGTAGTAGTAGTGGTAGTGGTAGTAGTAATAATAATAATGCCTTTTTTACTATAGGCACAGGGCTTGATATTTTCTGGGGCAAGGGCTAGTCAATTACATTGATCCCAGTGTTTGACAGTACTTCATTGACCCTTAAAGGATGACAAGTGAAGTTAACCACAAAGGAATTTGAACTCAGAATGTAAAGACATGAAATACTGCTCTGCATTTTGTTCTTCATGCTAAAAATTATGTCAGCTTGCCTCTTGTAGTACTACTACTACTACAATCAATAATAATGATGATAACTGTTCTATATACTATAGGCACAAGGCCTGAAATTTTTGGAGTTGGAGTTAGTTAATTATATTGATCCCAGTACTTGACTGGCACTTATTTAATTAACCCCGAAAGAATGAAAGGCAAAGTCAACCTCAACAGAATTGGGAAATCAGAATGTAGAACTAGACAAAATGCTTCTAAGCATTCTGTCTGGTGTGTCAACTGTCCTGCTAGCTGACCACCTTGGTACAATGAAAGTCAGTTTCTGTTTGGAAGAGGCGTTACCTGAGATTTATTCAAAATTTGTATCTTCCTGTCGTTCGTGTTACGGAAAATAAGTGAGAAATGTTAAAGTCGACCCCAAACAGTTTTTGAATTCAGGACTCCGCCGTTTGACAATATCCAGAGCCATGTCGTCTCCCAATTGTCTGCTTTGGCATGGATTCTGACACTTGCTGCCCTTCTTAATGCCAACCACTTTACAGTGTGTGCTGGGTGCTTCATATGTGGCACCAGCTCTTGTGAGGTGACCCAAGTAACATTACCAGACAAAAATAAAGAAAAGGAACAGTTCCCTAGATTGAACAGGGGTGCATTTGTGAGAAACCAGTGGTCTCATGCCAGGTGTTGATAGGCTTAGAGTATAGTAGAGGGATAAACACAGGTAAAAACACCCCACTACACTCTCGGAGTGGTTGGTGTTAGGAAGGGCATCCAGCTGTAGAAACACTACCAGACCAGACTGGAGGCTAGTGTAGCCACTAGCTGTCCAGACCTTAGTCAAACCGTCCAACCCATGCCAGCATGGAAAACTGGTGTTCAGCCATGATGATGATGATGATGATGATAATGGTCTTGCTGTAGAGGAGATACATGTTTACTTTGGGTAGAACAAAGAGAAGCAGATGATGTTGGTGATAGGGTACGTAGATTGTGGGTCAGGAAGGAAGGAAAACAACTAAACGAAACCTCCAAGCAGTTTAAATGCATAAGCCCCCAATATCCAAGTGTTTAAAAGCATGTCAGCAGGAGGGCAGCCAGGAGTCTTGACCTGGATGTAGCTCAGCCCTTGATTGCAAGGAGTTAAGGCTTGAAACTTTTGCCTGGGTGGGATTTCTTTGCAGATCTTCTGCTGTTCAGCTCCCTTGAGAGAATTATAAACCACCAATTGTCTGAAGTTGAATGTAGTTTATATTGTCTGTCTGTCTGTCTGTCTGTCTGCTTTGTTTGTTTGTTGAAACTAAATTTGCCGTTAGTTTTCTTTTATGAATGAACCATTTCATAATTCCAGCAAAAAGAACTCCAAATCCGGAAACAGTTCCGCGAAGCTGTGAAGACGCAAGAAAGACAGTACAAAGCTTTGAAAGAACATATTCTTCAGAATGTCCCCAAGAATGAACAGAAGGGTGTGGTGAAGAAACTGAAAGAAGAGCAGCGTCGTAAATTGGCCATTCTCGGTGAACAGTATGAACAAAGTATAGCAGAAATGCTCCAGCAACAGAATGTAAGGGAAATATTAGCATTGTTATTGAGAAAGGAGGGTGGGCTGGGTACATTGGGGTTTGCAGAAAACTCTTGTGAGATTGAGAAGTTTGGATCTGATCCCTGCCTTCTTCCTCTCTCTAAAAATTCAATTCCAATCCTTCTCTTATCAAGAATCTCGTCAGTCTGTGCTATCTTTGTATCTGTGCAGATAGATGCAAGGTTAGTCTTGTCAGAAGGAAGCACCCCGTAGTGAATGGGGTACAAAACGACGAGGGTTTTAAGTCAAAAATTTGACGTACCAGAATTATTTAGTAAAGATTAGATTAAACCCCCACCCCACTTTAATTTCTATTTGGCTTTTGACAATAAAGCCACAAAATTATTAGTACTCTGTGGTGGCGGGGACGACCAGTTGGGTATGGTTGGAAGTGCTTCATCCATAAAATTCATCAATCGGGATCAAAAATGTTTTTCTTTTAGGGTGAAGAATTTCCACAAATGTGGCAAAAGTGACAATTTTTGTATTTCCTATACAGAAGAAAAAAAAGTGGCTGTACATATTCTAAAATTGGAACGATACAGAGATTAACATGGTCCCTGCAAGGATGACGCGGAAATTCGTGAAGCATTCCACATTTTTGCGAGTGGATTTGGTAGACGGACACTGGAAGAAGCCTGTCGTGTATATATATATATATTCTTTCTGTGTCTGTATTTGTGCCCCCATCATCGCTTGACACCCGATGCTGGTGTGTTTGTGTCACTTAGCGGTTCGGTAAAAGAGACCAATAAAATAAGTACTGGGCTTACAAAGAATAAGTTCTAGGGTCGATGTGATCAACTGAAGGCGGTGCTCCAGCATGTCTGCAGTCAAATGGCTGAAACAAATACAAAAATAAATATATATATATATATATATATATTTGATGGTATGTTTGTGTGTGTTCTTTTATTCTTTTACGTGTTTCAGTCATTTGGCTACGGCTATGCTGGAGCACAACTTTCTGTTGAAAAGATCAACTCCAAAAGTTATTCTTTGTAAGCTTTGAACTTATTTTATCAGTTTCTTTTGCCAAACTGCTAAGTGACAGGGATACAATCATACCAGCATCCATTGTCAAGTGATGTGGGATGACAAATACACACACCTACAGTTTCCGTCTCCCAAATCTATTCACAAGGCTTTGTTTGTCCTGAGGCTATAGCAGAGGATGCTTGCCCAAGATGCCACACAGTGAGACTGCACCTATATACATACATATATACATTTTTGTTTTCAGTAATTTGACTGTGTCCATTCTTAAATTCCACCTTTAATCGAACAAAAGCAACCCCAGGACTTAATCTTTGTAAGCCTGATACTTATTTTATCAGTTTTTTTTGCCAAACTGCTATGTGATAGATGTAAACACTCCAGCATTGGTTTTCAAGCAGTGGATTGTGGGCAAACTCACAAAAGGCTTCTTCCAGTTTCCATCTACCAAATCCACCCGCAAGGCTTTGGTCAGCCAGACATTTGCCCTAGATGCTTTGCAGGGGGACTGAACCCAGAACCATGTAGTTGCTAAGCAAACTACTTACCACTCCTAGATGTTATATATATATATATATATGTATGTATATTTGTACTGTTTGTCGTAATATGTTGTCATTTATTAGTTTCTTGTTCTGTCTACAGATTCGACTTGATGAAACGCAATTATCTGAAGCATCCGAGCTGAAGCAACGTCTGTCCCAAGAGCTGGAACTGCTGATAGCATATCAAAGTAAAATCAAAATGCAAGTAGAAGCTCAACACTCACAGGAACGGAAACAGCTGGAGGAACGTGTCTCGCTTCGAAGAGCTCTTTTGGGACAAAAGGTTAGAATCCATAGCAGTGGCATGGTCAGATTTTGCTTCTGTGTGTGTGTGTGTGTGGTTCTGACATGAAGTGATTCACTCTACTTCTTCCTCTCCTCCGACAGCTGGAACATTAACCCTTAATTTTCCAGTGAATCCCTTGCCCATCTTGCGTTTAGTGGGATACAAGGAATAAAACCCCTTGATGTGTATGATACGCATTCCTGGTTTTCTTTCAATCCCCAGAGCAAATATAAAGCTTTCTTGGCCTGAGTCTCGAGTTATTCAGAATGCATGAAACCAGGGCTAATTAAAAGCATGCAGATCAGCACAGACGTTTAGGACATTATCATCCATGCTGGCATCAGTCGGTTCGACCGAGGTTTGGAAAGCCACTAGGCTCCAGTCTGGTCTGATAGTGTTTCTACAGCTAGATGCCCTTCCTAATGCCAACCACTCTGAGAATGTAGTTATGGTGCGTTTTACATGCCACAGCCATGGACGTAAGTTTGCCAGGCCTTGTATCGATCACATCCAGATGGTGCTTTGCTTGTGCCACTGGCACAGGTGCCTGCCAAACTATAATTATGCTTTGGACATGCAGAGGGTTAACTCTTACTATGGAGTTTGAGTAACTCTGCATCTGTTAGTCGTTTCAACTCTTTGCTTCCCCTTTCTTGCTACATGTGATACACTGGGCATAGTTTCCTGGTGTCCATGCATCATATAGGGTACACATTCCTACTTTCTTTCTAGGCTACTCTAGAGCAGCCTACAGTCATGTAAAGCAGGGGTTCTCAAACTTTTGCTGCT
>JACXVO010001772.1:97569-108421 GCA_015501135.1 Hapalochlaena maculosa
AGCAATTTAAGTAACTGTTATTTCGTTTTTCATGTGTTTTAATAACACTCATTAATAATTTGAGACGCCAAAAAATTATGCAATGCAGAATAACTGTTATTATTTATTGACAGGTCTGAGTATTCACCTAAATTTTATACCGTATGTACCTGTTAGTAGTACTAATATTTCCTAAAAGTTTCATGAAAATTTGATGGCAAATTTAATAAATATTCGAAAAAAATGTTCTCGTTAATAATTTGGCATGCAGTATAGGTTTTGACAAGGACAGAGACCTAACGAAGTCGGGTGATAATTTGTAACGGAAGTGGGAGGAGAGGCACATGTCTTTAATTTCTATATGCAAAGGGATTAAGCTAATATATGCGCTCTATGTGGCAGTTTGACTCGTTAGAAATATCAACCAATTCTTTCCACAGTCAGAATATCTGATGAAACACAATAGATGATATCTATTTACTGTTTGAATAAAATATAGGCTCGTCACAGCTGGACCAAGTTGGATCATAAGTTGGTTCAATGACTGGGCTGATTTGGAAGAATCATTTGTGTGCGTGTTGTGTGGTGATGACTAATAAACTAACTTGTATGCCTGGTCAGCTGTTATTTGATTGCAGCACACCTACTTCTTTGATAAAGAAAATAAGGTAATGCTTGCAGGGGGCTCTTATCCGGTACTTTTCTTTTTATTTTGGATTCAATAAAACTAACTGATGATCTTTATACATTGTTGTGTTCTGTTATAAGCCTTATTCTTACACAGTTTTGTTCCCTTGCATAAACGTCTGAAGTTTGTATTAAAATTGGTGTGCACTCCTCATTATTTTTAGTAACTTTTTTTGTGCATTTTGGACATTGACATGCACTCGTGGAAGTATCACACATACTAAGCGTTTGAACACGCATGCACACACATACATGCTCACCACCACCACTATCATCATCACTTTAGATAAGAGGTGGGCAAACTGCAGCCCATGAGCCATGTGTGGCCCTCGAACACTTTTTGCGTGGCCCACCAGTGTCTCAAACAAAACCTGAAAAATTAATAAATATTACTCTAGTGCAAAACTAGAGAAAGTCAATAATATTTAGGTTTTTTAGAATTATTTTAAGACAAATATCATATAGGGTTATAACTTTTGGCTTAATTATTTTTTAATGCGACCCTCGGAAAAAGAATTCTCGAATGCGACCCTCTAGCGAAAAAGTTTGCCTATCTCTGCTTTAGATTCTCTTCTCTATGCTTTTATGGACATTTGGGCACAACTTTTTGAAGTAGTGCTTTACAGATGGATACCCTTCCTGCTGGCAACTCTAATTACCTTTCAAAATATGCAGGGATATACTGTACCTGTTCCAAAATCCAGAACATACCCCAAACACACACAGAGTTCCAGAGAAGAAAGACTGAGGAGTATTCAGTGCAGATTCTTGGGTTGAGTTAAGATACAGTAAATGCTAAAGAAGGACTTGAAGTTGCATGGAGTCTAGATCCGTGTGTGTGAGTGAAAAGATTGTAGTTGGACTCCGTTCAGAGAAGCAGGCAGTTAGTTGTAGAAGACGAGGAGACGGTAGTAAGACGTATATAATTCTGATACAGGGCTACTGGTTGTAGATGATTTTGAGTGAAGAATTCAAGGTTACTTTGGTGTGTGTGTGCATGCGTGCGTATTCTCTTTTTTATACTGATATGTGTGGTGTGTGTGTGTGTGCATGTGCCCGATGAGTCATTATTTTTACACTTTTTAACTGCCTCATTACTGTTTTCTTCACAGCATATGTAACACATCAGCGTGAAAACTTTTTAGTTATTCATCTCCTCTTCCGCCTCCTTTTCTTCTCATACCACCGGCACCCCCACCCCCTTGCATTACAGTTGCCTGCTACTACCATAACCACAACAAGCACATCATCAACATCCCCATCACCCCACCCTCTTGACTTGTGTGACAATTATTAGACAGCCAGACAAGCTTCTGCTTGCTTCTGTGTATTATCACTGTCTGTTTCATCATTAGTTGCTGAAGCCTCTTCTTGTACTTGATTCAACAGCAGCAGCAGCAGCAGCACTCATTGTCTTCCTGTAGTATAAGGTTTTGTCACAAAGATTTGATTTGATTGGATTTCATAAGAGATTAGTGATAATTAAATAAGCAAATGAAAAAGGCCAGATGGATAGAAGTTAAGATCATATGTTGATTCAAAGTGTTTTCTGGCAGTTTAAATAACATAGCCGCACAAAGAGATATTTTGAATGAAAGATGTCTAAAAATTTGTTGCGGTTTGTTGTTTTAGCCTCAGGTTAGCCCTGCCTGGACAGATTAATAATCAAAGTTGTTCCACATGCCTCCATTCTGCCATTTAGCCAGATATCGTGTAAATAAGACTGCCTTATCTAATGTATCCTTAATTATTTTTTTTAACATAGTAGGGTGCATCATGAGATGGATTTGATATGCTGTTTCTAGTATGCAATGTGGCTTATTGGCTCATAACAACAACAACAAAAAAAAAGAATAACCAGAATGGTAAATAAACATAATAGCTTGTTAAGAAAAAACAATTAAGCTATACTTATTAATTCATACATGCATACGCACACACATGCAGATACATGCTGACACACATACAAAACAATACAATCAGTGTTTCTCTCTGTTAGCCTCTCTCTCTTTTTCTCCATGCCTCCTCCTTTTCTTTGTCTTTGCACTCCCTATGTTTCTATCTCTCTCTCCATCTCTCACTTTCTCTACTTCCCTTTTTGTCTCAGTCTTCCCCGGCCTTTCTTTATGCCTTCATGACTCTCTTTCTCCCTCTCTGACTCTCTTTCTCCCACTCTCTCTCTCTTTTCCTTTCATCCTCCTTCCTTTCCTCCATGTAAAAATTTTATTTTGAACCTCTTAAAAAAAAAATACAAACAGTACTTTGAAAATCATGAACTTTTAATATTACCCCCACCCACTCCTAAAAAAAAAAGACCAGACATCCTGGCTTACTCAGAATGAAGAAGGGCAGAAATTGCGACCGTTGCAGAGCTTCCAAGACTGATGGAGTGAAAGAGGAAAATAAGCTGCAATTCTTGGGCTGCTGCAGTAAGAAGCAGTTCACCCATCGCCTCAATGTAAACAGAGATTATGCTAAGCCAAACTAACGCAGCACGGCTTGCTATAACAGAACACAACAGTGTTCATTGCTGTGATATAATCATGGTAAATCATTTTTCTGACTAAAAGTACTTAACTCGCTCGTAAACACACTCATAGAGGAAGCAAATCCTACAATAGTCATGGCAATGGTTAAACATTCTCTTTAACTATTTTTTTAACTTCTGCAGAATCTATTTATAGATTTGTAATTGTCTTTACAGTAAGTGACTATCACTATGTGGTGTTTCTTTACTCTCTCTCTCTCTCTCTCTCTCTCTCTCTCTCTCTCTCTCTCTCTCTCTCTCTCTCTCCCCCTCCCCTTCTCCTCCTGTAGCACTGTCCTCACCACACTCTATCAACAAGCTACTTTACGAATGAATGTTCTACAAAGGAAAGAATCTCATGTACATGTTTTCGGACTTTCCTTCACCATTTACCTATTGCAGTCATGTTCTATATAAACATAGAGGGTTTCCCCTCTATTTCTCTGAACAGTAGGCACATCAGAGGCACCTCCCAGCAGGAGGATTCTGTGATATTTTGACATGACCATCACCCTGTACACTTCCCTAAGAAGCCAAAAGCTAGGACTACATCCACTGATTTGTTTCACTTTTCTCTAACATCCACAGATTACAATTTAACCTAAACTCATGTTATCATCTTTTACTAATACTTAAACCCTGCCAAATCGCGCCATAAATCAACCTCTTATCCACAGTCCAGTTCTGTACAGGCATAGGTAAATTCCACTTCCTCTCTCTCTCCCTCTCTCTCTTCTCCCCTTCTCTCTTCTCCCCTTCTCTCTTCTCCCCTTCTCTCTTCTCCCCTTCTCTCTTCTCCCATTCTCTCTTCTCCCCTTCTCTCTTCTCCCTTCTCTCTTCTCCCCTTCTCTCTTCTCCCCTTCTCTCTTCTCCCCTTCTCTCTTCTCCCATTCTCTCTTCTCCCCTTCTCTCTTCTCCCTTCTCTCTTCTCCCCTTCTATTATTCTACACTTTTCAAACCAGTAACAACTCTTCACATATATCTCTCTCACATCAAGGACACCTATCATCTCACTGTTCCTCCAAAGTCTCTGCCATCCATCTCTTCAGCATTCACGACTTCTCTTGGCTCTCACACTCATCTCATACTGATGCTACCAGTGCAGAAACTGAATCTTCTTGTGGTCCTTTGCACTCTCTCTCTCTTTCTCTCTCTCTCTTTCTCCCCATTGACTCATTTCATCCTCCTAACATACAAACTCTAAAGTATCCATGATTTGATCCTCACCTTCAAAACCCAACCTCCACCAAACCATAACAATCTCTGAACCTGTTTCGGTCATATGATTCCTACCTGTTTCTGTGACCACATTCTATGCAATACCCTATTTCCACACCCCAATCCTACAGCACTACCATACACCCTGTAGTACAAGTATCTCCACCACACCCCCTCTGACTCACCAGAAATATTACAGCAAATGACCAAAGCCAAGATTAAGAATAAACAGGAAGACTTCCTTCCATAGCTAAATTTTGTCAGACATATAATTAAACCCTTTCGTTGCCAATTCAGCTGAAACCGGCTCTGTAGTACAAATGCCTTGTTTTTTATAAGTTTTGAATTAAAATCTTCTACCAAATCTTCGTCACAATTAATGTTCCTAACATTAGCTTAATGATAACTAAGTTATTTTACCAAATTATTTGTTATATTTCAAATAATTGAAAGAAACGCAGAGCATCTCAAAATAAATGCAGTAACGAAAGAGTTAAAACACAAGAATATATCATTATTTGTATATAATTCTTGAATCTTAAACAAAAATTTTTGAAAATTAAGTATCTCTAACAAAATGATAAGTGTACAAGGAAAGACATTGATATTTAATGCTTGCGTACTGTAACGATGGTGCTCCAACATGACCGCAGATTTCAGGCTGAAACAGATAAATTAATAATTTTGATATTATAAATATTACAAAGGAAAAAATGAACTCCTTCGTTATGGGTTTATTGTTACCACCGCTCATCGTAAATGAACCCTTTTGCTATGGGGTGGACATTTGGTCCTTGCATGTGAATATTACAACAGAATTGGTAGAGCATCAGACGAAAATACCTTTGGTATTTAATTATGTCTCTTAGTTTTCAGAATTCAAATCCTACTCAAGTTCTCTTTGCTATAACAGTCTTCTTAAGTTGATATTTCTATCAAGTACTGGGGCCGATGATGTAATTGACTATACCAATGAAGGTAGTTACTAACATGGTTCCAATAACTGTAAAAATTAAAGACAGTAAAAGAATATAAACCTTGGTTTTATTTAATTTCATTTTATTTTAGTCGAGTGGGTGATACAATTCTCACCTCCATACACTGAAACAAAAGGCAAAATGTTGCTTTGTTATCTTGTGTAGTAGAAAGTAACTTACTAAACACTTTCTATAGTTCAGTTAATGGGGTGAAAAAACAAAAAAAGAAAACTTTGATGAACTTTGAGACACATCCACAAATAAGATAAACTCTTAATATCTAAGCAGATAATTTCTACTCTATTCTTTTGAAGATAAAATTGTGACATACTTAGCATATCAATCTTATCTAGTGAGTGTGTGTAGAGATTTTAGGTTATGCTTTATATATTTCTTTTTTAAATTTAATTTTTTATCTCTCTCTCTATATATTCTTTGTTTAGTTATGAATAATAATCTTTTAAGGTCCATTGTAACTCTGACATTTCAAACCCTGGCTACTCTTATCTCCTGGATGGAACACATTTTATATTGGCATTTAGTTAGTACCAGTGTTCTTTTTACCTCCCCACTCTCTTGTTTCCTAATGCTGTTTCCATTTCCATTTTTCATTAGTTTTCACCAGATTGATTTTTTTTGAAAATCTTGAAACATCTCTGCCAAAATAGACCTTCATCGACCAATATTATACCTTATAGAAAATAATACTCTAAGACTTTAGGAAAAAACACTCTTGTTTATTTGGTTCGCAAGGTTCTTAATATGAATTCATATGTTTAAACAAATCTTGTGTGATGGGAAGGTCAAATATGCCAGTAATAATAGGCACACACACGCTGGTTCAGTATCACTTTATTATTACTCATCATTTTATTAGACATTTAACCAACTAACTAATTGATTGTTGTTTGTCAAAGTTCTTTCATTGCTATTCACAACCTCATCAATGACCTGCCTTCACTTCAAGGTCTGCTTTAAGTCCCAAAGAAAAACGAATATTTAAAAATGTGAAATGAACCAGGAACCTGTGTTTAATGTTAACATTAAACACAGGTTCCAGCTTCATTTCACATTTTTAAATATTTGCACGTCAATAAAAAGAAAGTTTCTCCCAGTATGAACAAATGTTTATTGTATGTGTATGTGTTACACCTTTTTTTATTCTCAACCACATGATTTTGGGTTCAGTGCCACTGCATGGCACCTTGGGCAGTTGTCTTCTACAATAACCTTGAGTCAGCCAAGCCTTGTGAATGGACAGAAACTGAAAGAAGCCCATCATGCATGTGCACCCGTAGACAAATGGAGTTTGTTTGTTTTGTGTCTCCAAAAACTTTGCAGTTTGACAAAAAGAAACCAATAGAATAAGTGCCAAGCTTAACCCTTTTGTTACCGTTTTTATTTTGAGATATTCTTTCAGTTAATTTAAAATATAACGAAGAATTTTGTAAAATAAGTTAGTTATCATTAAGCAAGTGTTAGGAACATTAACTGCGACAAAGCTTTCGGGGATAGATTTTAATGAAAAAAGCTTATGGAAACAAGACTTTTGTACTACAAAACCAGAGGCAGTTTTCAGGCAGGTTGGTTATGAAAGGGTTAACAAAAAATAAGTACTAGTGTTGATTCATTTGGCTAAAAGTTCTTCAAGGTAGTACCCCAGTATGGTCACACAAATCTTATGATTGAAACTGATAAAACCTAAAACACACACACACACACACACCTTTATACATCATTGTACCTTGGCATGGGTTTTCCTATTGATATTAAACTAAACTTATTGTATTTCATTTCAGTTTTATTATCGCTTAACTAATTAGATAATTAGTCAGCCAACTAATTAACTGGTTATGTGAAGGTGTTTTAATCATGGCTTGTGACCCTTTCGCTCTTTCATGCAGTTTACTGATTACTTGAATGTATTCTCCGCTCTGTCTTAATTTCTTGAAATCTAATCATACCAAGAAGCAAATGATTTGATAAATAAAAAGTATTTTCTGAGCAAAAAGCTTGAATGCTCAGCATAAAAAAAAGTATTTTCTTTCACTGGTTTCGACCATTAGACTGTGGCCATGTTAGTGCAATGCCCTGAAGAATTCTTGGCGTTAGGAAGAGCATCCAGCCGTAAAAACCAAGCCAAACCAGACAGGTGTTCAGTGTGGCCAACAAGCCCGCCAGTCCCAGTCAAAAACGCCTAACCCATGCCTGCATGGACAACAGACGCTAGATGATGATGATGATGAATTGGTCCCGGTATTTTTTATCTTCTAAGCCTAGTCCTTCTAATTTTGGGCCAGAAATTGTGAGCAGAGGGGACAGGTTAATTACATTGTCTTTGGTACTTGACCGGTTCTTTATCTTATCAGGCCCCAAAAGATGAAAGGCAAAGCTGATCTCAGTAGGATTTGAACTCGGACATAATGCTTAACAGCATTTCATATGGTTCTTTATCTTCTAACAGGATAACAATTCTGTTGGCTTACCACCTTCGTAACAATAAACATGATAACAATAATTCTTTCAAATTTTGGTGTAAGGCAAGCAATTTCGATGGAGGTGGGGATTAAGTTGATTACTTTGACCCCAGTGACCAACTGGTAGTTATCAACCTTGAAAAAAGAATGGCTAGGCTGAAACTTAGAACATAAAAATAGACGAAATACTGCTAATAATAGTGCCAGCTCAACACCTTAATTATAATGATGATAATGATAAGAGCACTCAGAAGAGTGCAAACCTCTGCCAAGGCAACACCAATGTCCTCTCAATGATTAGCCTGAAATGATTTTTTTTAAATGAGAATATTTTAGGTAATCTCAAGACTGGCAAGACAGTTTGTAGATGTGAGGAGGGAACTGGAGGACTGACAATATCAGTGGAAACACTATGTGACAAGGTAGAAATGGTGAGAGGGTTTTATTTGGGAAATAAAGTGGATTTAAGAGGTGAATGTGAAGCAGGTGTAACAGCAAGAGTGAAACTTGTCATTCAGGGAATGTGGAGCATTGTTGTATGGGAAAAGGTTTTCGTTGAAGATGAACGGGAAGGTCTATAGGAGTTGTGTGTTAGCTGCAATAGTGTATGGGAGTGAGACATGGTGTTTGAAGGAGAGAGATGGTAACTTTGAGAAGGACTGAGAGAGCAACAATGAGAAGAATGTGTGGGGTGCAGCTGTATTATAGGAGGAGGACTGAGAACTTGATAGGGATGCTGGGGTTGAATAAGTTGGTGGAATGCTGGCAAGGGTGAATAGAGAGCGGAGGTGTGGGCGTGTGTTGAGGCAGGATGAGGATCATGTTCTGAGGAGAGGGTTATGGTTTGAGGTGAATAGACTGGAGACCTCAAAGGGACAAGTGGAGGAAGAGAATGGAAAGGTTAGTTTGAAGAGGGAAGATGCCCCAAACCAGGCAAGATGGTGTGAGAGTGGTTGCTATGACATCGAGGTAGATCCAGCTACCCTTGTTAATGGGGACAAAACCAGGATTTTAAATGGAATGATGATGATGATGGTGGTGGATATTAGAAATAAACTCGATTGCGCTCACAAACGACAATATTACAAACGAACCTGACCACTCTCAAAAATTTGAATCAAATGACAGGAAAAACAATCCAGAATCCTTGCATGATACTGGTTCAATCCCCAAAGTCTAATCAGCTTGTGTCACTAATGGAGCCAAACATCCATGGATGTTTCATCCAAATCCATCCCGCACTTCTTGAGATATCTCGTCCACAGAGAAAGAAAGAAAGAAACAAACAAACAAACTAAAATAAGACTGAAAACTACCTCTGCCTTAGTGAAGACAGAAAATAATAATAATGACCTTACATTCATAAAGCAAATAACGAATAGAATTTGAGTTTCAATAGTATATATGTGTGTGTATATGTGTATATGTACTGCAATACACATACACAATCTTTTACTCGGTCTTACAAATTTTGATATCTTGGATAGTTTCTGTAATCCATAATCAATATTCTGGTGTGTGAGGTGGTTTTATATTATATTTATATTATTTATATGTAATCTTCCCATTTAGCTAACCTCTCTCCACCTACCATGTGACTGAGATTTTTTTAAAGTGATAAATACATACTACTAACTAATTGTAAGCTATCACCAGCGTGGATAATTAAGGACATGATTTATTGATTGGATTTAAACCTTTTCATTTCCTATTTTCATTTCAAGGACTTATCTCAAAATTCATCATTGTTGATTCTATAGCTTCACACCTACTCATATGCGTGGATTTAATCTTTTGTTAATAACTCTTCTGTTTTATGGGTGGAGTTAAACATGGACATTAGCCAACCCTTATGCCTCTTAATTTTCACTCAGTCAATTTGCATCCTGTTTTATGTAATTAGAAAGAAAAAAATTATTAAAAAATATATGTGGCCATATAGTAAGAAGCTTGCTCCCCAACCATATGGCTCCAGGTATGGTCCCAGTGCACAGCACCTTGATCAAGTGTCTTTCACTAAAGCCTTTAACTGATGAAAGATTTGCGAGTGGGCTTGGTTGAAGGAAATGGAAACCAGCCCACCATATAATATATATATTTCTTTACTACCCACAAGGGGCTATACACAGAGGGGACAAACAAGATAGGTAAGTGAGAGAAAGTTATGGCGGAAGAGTACAGCAGGGTTCGCCACCACCCCTGCCGGAGCCGCGTGGAGCTAAGGTGTTTTTCGCTCAATAAACACATGCAATGCCCGGTCTGGGAATTGAAACCGCAATCCAACGACCGCGAGTTCACTACCCTAACCACTGGGCCATTGCGCCTCCATCATATATATGTATGTGTATATATATATATATATATATAATGTAGCTGTTCCACCACAGAACACAGGCTAGCACCCCTCAAGATGCGTTTAATGCTGGTTCTCTCAGTATCATATGTGAACTTGGTATCATATATGAGCTGGTTGAATTGTTAGCGTGCTGGGCGAAATAGTGGTTTTTCGCCTGCCGTTACGTTCTGAGTTCGGATTCCGCCAAGGTCGACTTTACCTTTCATCCTTTCGGGATCGATAAATTAAGTACCAGTTGCATACTGCGGTCGATCTAATCGACTTAATCTGTTTGTCTGACCTTGTTTGTCACCTTTGTTTAGCCCCTTGTGGGTAATAATGAAAGATATATGAACACCCACTGGTGGTCAGGATAGTGGTCAAAGCAGACCTGCAGCCACTGGAGTGACAGCTGTGTTGGTGGCTGGACATGTTCAAGGCAGTCAATGGTTCCACTTAAGTGGTACCCGTTGGTGATACATAAAATCAAGTACGATGCAATTGGCATTCGTGTGGGTAGCACGTAAAATCACCAAAACCCTTGCACTGTGTGAATGGCACACGTGTGGATGGCATGTAAAATCACCCCTACACTCTCGAAGTGGTTGGCATTAGAAAGGGTATCCAGCCATAGAAACCAAGCTAAACTAGA
>JACXVO010001806.1:149860-160367 GCA_015501135.1 Hapalochlaena maculosa
CGGATGCTAAATGATGATGATGATGAAATTGAACCCAGGACTTATTCTCAGTACCAAGATTAAGTACTTAATCTCAGTCTCTTTTGCAAACACTAATATCAGTTGGCAAGTGATGCTGGTGGGGACAAATGCTACTTGACACATATGACTAGCTTCTTTCAGTTTTCGTCTACCAAATCCACTCACAAGGGTTTGGTTGGTCCATGCTATTGTAGGCACTTGCCCAAAGTGCTAGACTGGGACTGAACCTGGAACCATGTGATTGGCAAGCAAGCTACTTACCACACAGCCACTTCTGCGCTTGTATTATAATTGAATATTTAAACTTGTAACTTAATTCTTCATTTCATTGTTTTACCATCTAGTCTGTTATCAACTGCATTAGATCAGTTTATGGAATACTTTTGTTTGTCTTGAAGATGGCTGTAATCGAGTACAACCTTTCTCTCTGCAAAAGGTTCTCCTATCATCTAACACTAACTTTCCTACATTAGCGAAGTTTCCTTTACCTCCTTCCTGTTCAATGCTTGCAAATACAGATTTAAAATAATCAACCCCAATCTTGGATACTAAGTCTTTTTGCATGAGAAACTGTTAACCAAAACATCCTTTTTTATCTGTTTTCATGATAGAATATAAAAATACCATATTTACTAGGGCTTCTGATCAAATCTTTTAGGTAAAGTGATTAAAATAATCAAACTAAAGGTGTGAATGATTCAACTCATCGACTAATGATATGAATGTATTTAATTACACGTATAATTAACCATCTGCAGCTGCTTGGAGTTAGATACATACACACACATACACATCAACACATGCACACAGAGTGCACAAGTGCAAAAGAAAAGTGAAGACAATAGTAATTGAATACCAAAGGTAGGGTAATAAATTTTTTATTAAAACTGAAGAGATCTTCACAAACTATTACTGTTTCACTGATAATGCTGAATTCAGTATTATCACAACCACCTAATGAATGGTCACATGAAACTGATTTCTTTTTTCCAGCATTGATAAGATACATAGTACATCTTTTTGCATGTTTATATATATATTTTTTTTTTTTACATATTGTATTCACCTGAATAAGATTGCACTTTATTTCAGCCCTTCAGTTAAAGAAAACAATCTTCAAAATGTTTTGAAGTTGCACTTGGGTGACTTCATCCAAGAGTTTGTATTCAAATTGAAGCACATGTATTGTCATGAGAAACCTTTTTAAAAACACATACCTTCCTGTGTTCAAGACTTTTTTGTTTTATTTTGTAATAGCATTTGTATAAAGTTTCTGTATTTTATCTTGTCTCGGTAACTTGGTCACTTAATGCTTTATTATAGCCATATCAGTGATCAAGTCATCAATGTTTGACTAGACTTCATTTTAATATTACAATATAAAACGAGTTTGAATAGAGTTTATCTGGTTTTCATGACTAACTCAATGCAATTGTTTTTAATAATTTGACTTCTGAATAAGCTGAATTTTATTTGGGCAACATTTATTTTAGGCTGATTATAGAATCTTGCAAATAATTTTTGTTTTCAATATTTTTAACTTTTATTTGTATTTCATTTTCTTTTATGATTGTCTATAATTTTATTTAAAAATTAAACAACCTTCATATTTTCCTTGTTTTGCTTTTTAAAAAAATATTAATTTGGTAATTTATCTCCTCTACACATTCTAGTATAAACACAGGGCAATAATTGTGACACTAATTCCAAATTAAAGTTTAAGAAGTGTGTTAAGGCAGTACTAGATGGAGTTTGAAACTAGAAGTCTCATATTAAAATCTCTATATACTACTATAATACTTTAATGAACGATGGTCTTTTGAGGTTGATCCATTGTAGGTTCAAATGTTTATAAGCTTTTAATTCTGATTCAATGGTTTGCACTGATTCTATTACTATAAAATTACAGTAGCATACTTCTGAGAATCAACAGGAAATTAGCATAACTCTTATAGTTGGATGTAAATTGTTTTGCCATTCCTTTCTCTCTCCCTCCCTCTCTGTTTCAATGTATTGAACTTATACAAGAATTGAATGTAATTATTTTTCTCAGAAATTAGACTGGTTGAAGAAATCACATTATTGCTAAACCATTATACTAACAATTTCCATTAAATCAAATTAGGATTTTCAAACAGACTGGATACACTTTGTAATTCAGCTTAGAATTCATGCAACCTACATTATGGTGCATCAGGAGAGAATATTTAGTTTATACATCTTAGTTGATTAATTTAGAAAACTATATTCACAAAATTCTGTAAAGCTGTATTTAAGCTTATGTTTTTAGGTTTGTCTTATTGTGAAGTTCTCGTTTAACTTCAGTTTTCCATGCTATCTTCAGTTGGATTATTTGATAGGAGCTGCACCAGTTTCCAATCTGTTTTGGCATGGTTTCTACAGCCAGATGCTCTTCCTACCACCAGCCACTTTATAGTGTATTGGTTGCTTTAATGTATTACCAGCAGGGATATATAAAGTTTAGATCCTTTTTTTTCAGATTTGTCACAATTTATTACAGTTAGGGTATGTTGGCTAGTGGGTAATGTATTTGAAGATCTTTTTAAACTGTCAAAATCCCATAATTAAACGAACTTCAGTAAACCAATGCCAATATACTTAGATATCACTACCACCATTGCCACTCTTTTTCTACCATGTCTAGACACATCAGTTTCTTCAGATTTACAGTTGAAACCTTAATTCAATGAAATAGCCAGGTTATTGTTTCATTTTGGGCCTCTTTATAACAAAGGTTGCAATGGTTTGCTTTCAAAACCTTATTTTTGCATTTTAGTTTCCTCAATCAGAAATTTTAGAATATTTTGAATTTGTCAGATATCACTGTACTTGGAAAGTTTCTAAAATAAAGTGAGCTGAAATTACATTCATTGTGTAGCTTTAATATTTCATGTTTTTTTTTTCCTTCATATCAATATTTTTATACTTTTTCACCAATCATTTCACTCCTGTAGGACCATTTATCAAGATAAACTTATCAGTTTGTTGACTTTTTTTCACTGTTATGTTTATAAATTATTAGTATGCTTAGTAATAATTGTGTGTCTATTTTGTCATATTTTCTGCATGATACTGCACAAGCCTGCTGCACCTCCCCATCCCCAAATAGTAATGGTGTGTTCTCCTTGAATATCATTGGTGTCCACAGGACTAGTATTTTTTTCTTTCTGAATTGACTGAAGTCTATTTACCAATTGTTTGTTCATTATCTCCATTCTAATTGAGGATTTGAATTATGTTGTGTAATGTCTGAATATTGCTATTGTAGTTGAGATAGCCAAACCATCTACCATAAGCATTTTCTTTGAAGGAATTTTTTTTAGGCAGTTTTCTCTACTGTTATCAGTACTTCTCATTTTATCTTTATATCCTGAGATTTTCCAGATACCTTTAATTTTTTTTTTCTCTGTATATTTGACAAATGTTATGTGCTTGGTGGTTGATTAGTACAAGTGATATTTTCAATATGTTAATATTTTGTGGTAAGCCAGCCCAGAAACTGTATAGCTCAAGTCTTGTCATTTCATTTGTGTTCCATAAGAAAGAAATGACTATCATGGATTTATTTTTCACCTGTCATATATATGAATATTATTTGATACATCAATTCTTTGCAGGTCATATAGAAATGAAAATAAGGATATAAAATAAAATCTAAATAGTCCAACACTTTTTTAATAAAATAACTTTTCTGACTTTTAACCTCACTTTGAGAAAGGTTGATTGTTGAAAATATTGAATATCAAGTTTCAATATTTCGTTATCGGGTGTCTTATTCTTGGGCATGTATATAATACCAAACTGGGTTAGAACTAGGAACCATAATCTTTAAATTGAGTAATAAAATTTATTCACTAGGCCACTGAGGTATGTACAATTATTTTCTTATTCAAATTTATCTTTCAGTAAAGTTGGCATCTCTAGGCCAGAATAGAGGAACTTTGGAAATTTAAATGAGAGGAGAAACCAGAAAGTGGGGAATGGTTGAATGCATATGGTGCAAGAAAGGAAATCCTACTATGGGCATTTTTCTGTAATTGATGAAAAAACAATAGTGGAAACTGGTGTACATGATGTTTAAGAGTAATCCAGTCAGTTATCCCACTGGTGATATCAAATCAATATAGCTACCTTTCCTGAAAGATAAATTTAAGTAACCATAAAATATAATGTACGCTTAGTGGTCAGGTGTTGTTATCCTTAAAAGTAAAGGCTTCTAGTTCAAATCCTATTTGTATTATACCACTGCATGTCACAATGTGCTTCTATGAACTGTTGTAGCTTTCAATTGATGCCACTTTGCTGACTTGGCAGGAAGGCCAACATTTCCTTTCAATGGAATACTAGTCCTTTGCAGGGTTACTCATTTACAGCTGCATTAACAGGAGCAATGTGAAATGAAGTGTTTTGCTCACAAACAATACACTGGCAGTCTGAGAATTGCAACTATGATTTTGTGCTTGTGATAACACCCTAACCACTAAATCTTACACTTAACGTTCCTTGACAATTGGAGAGAGAAACTAGATATAATTTTAAGCATTTAATCTCACCAAAATCTCATCTTGGACATCAAGGCATCTATGCTTATTTAGCTCTTTTCCTTTTTTACCTGAACAATTTTAATTTGATATCTTAATTTGGTGCCACATAAAAATTAATACACACTGCAAAATTGTTGGCATTAAAGAGACAGTCTAGCCATAGAAAGCTGAAATCACTTAATAGTTCAAATGCATTTCATTTTCATATGAAGATGAAATTGATCACACAGGGTGGGGGGGGGAGTAGTAATATAAAGTCTCAGTATATTTAAATTTTAATTTATCATTCAAATTACTTCAAATGCTTATTTCACATTGCTTTGAATAGATCATGCAATGTCTTGTAGCTTTGAAATTTCCACGATGTGATTTTCAGAATAATGTAGGATTGGTATGAGAAGCTAGATCTGGTCAATTTGAACATAAAACCGGTACAAGATTTGAGCCAACATAGCCAGTTTAAATGCTAAAAGATTAATTTTTGAAACTTAGTAACTCAAACTTTGTTTTGCATGTGTGTGTGTGTAAATGTATATAGATGTATATACTATGTATTTGGATGTATAAGCATAATCCACTCGCAAGACTGAGCTTAGTATTGTAATGGAAGAAACTGAAGTTGCCACAAATTGGGACTGAACTTGAAGCCAGGTGGTTAGAAAGCAAACTTCTTAACCAGACATCAATATCTGTATGTGTGTGTGTATATATATATATATATGTATATATATAATATTGCTAAATGTGTATGTTTATATATATACGTGAATGTATGCATGTGTGTAAATCTATAGTTGTATGTGACTGTAGATATGTAATATGTATCCTGTCTGTATGTATATATGCAAGTAACTGTTTGTATACAGATCTTGGTCAACACTGATGGAAACCATTTAAGTGTCTTAATATGAAGTTGGTCCACCTTCCCTTTGGTATAGTTTTAATACATCAAGGAATTGTCCAGGTTCTGAGTGGTTGCTGAGTAAAGCTCTAAGCAATTCTTTTAAAACCTACTTTGATTATTACAGTGATGGTGAAGAGAAGCAGCTCCAAAATGCCCCATAAATGTTCGTTTATGTTGAGATCTGGTGATTGTAGGAACCAATCCATATAATCTACTTCACTTTCGAACTTTTGAATACTCTTCATATAAAATTAGCCTTGTGAATTATTATCCTGAAAGATTGTTCTATCATAAGGGAATGTTTGTACCACAGGATAGACATGATCAACCAAAATACTGAAATAATTGTTGCCATTAATTTTGCCATGTAGAATACATGAAGAGCCAAGAGAATTCCATAAGATTATCCAAATCATGACAGTGGTAATTTTATGCTTCACAGTAGGAGCCATACAGTTGAGCTTCTCTGAGCTATCTTCAGACATGAACCTGCTTCTAAATGAGGAAAAAAAAAGGTAACAGTTTATTGGAAACGATATTGTTCCATTGAGTTCTTCACTGCTTCTGGAAGTTTTCCATGGTGTCTATCTTTATGGAACTCATGACAAATGGTTTTGGGTTGGCTCTGCTGTTATTTTTATTGCCATACTTTGAGATTCAAATGCAATGTATTTCCCTTCTCTGCATTCTCCGAGTTTTGCCTTCTGTCTAGAATTGTTTGTCAGAGCTGCTTTGATATTGGCTTTGGAATGCCAGCATGATTTTCAGACTGTACCTCTTGAAATATTTAACAATTCAACGGTTTTAGTGACAGAAATTCCAGCCATCTCTGTTCCAACAATTCATCCTAAATGGAAATCAGACCTATGTATTTTAAATTATTTAACCCTTTAGTATTTAAACTGGCCAGATGTGGCCTCTCATGCCTACCTTGTAATGTCAGTTTTAAAATGGGCAACCGCATCTTTATCTTGAAGTTACAAGATAATGTGAGATTAATTCAAATCGATGTGAATAAATAAATGATGCATTAGACAAAATAATCTGAATGCTAAAGGGTTAAATATAAATATCTGCAAAAAACACTTGAATTTGTCAGATTACCAACAAATGTTTCCATTATTTTTGTCCAATTTGTGTTTACTTATGTTCATATATCTACATGCATACTTGATATACATATGTTTTATGTATATTTTTACATATATTTATACTTATGCATGTATACATGATTATATATGTAATTATCTGTGCGTGTCTAAATATATTAAATGTTGATAGAAATTTACCTGCTTCCCTGTATATCTATCTCTTTCTCTTGATGCAAGTTTTTAAGACTTTCTATGACTGCAATATTTGTAATTGAGGATTAGAACTGAAATGTCAATTAAAAATAGTGTGTTGTACTCTACTCGTAACCAGTCTGCATTGTCCAATACTGCAACTTTCCATCTTCCTTTCCTGGTTTGTAGAATACAATTGATGACTTAACATCACTCTGGATAATTTGCTATGACTTAAGCAATCCAAGTATTTTAGCTATATCTGTCATCAGTATCTTTATTACTACCTTTTCAATTGACTGGAATAACAAATTTCCATTGTGTATATATATATATTTATGGAAGATTTGTTTAAATTCTTATTGTAAGTTTCAATATCAGTTCTTTAGATTTACTGAGTTGATGGATCCACTGCACATTTTGTGTTCATTTGCTGCCACTAATCCTTATTCATTACCAATTTTTAGTTTTTTGTTTTCTTTTTACACTGGCATTATTCAAGCAATACCACAGGCTTTGGTTAATGTGAGGCATATTTTGTAGCAGTCATTGTCTACCTTTGTCTCTTTTCACATTCTTCAGGGTTCTTAATTACTTTTTGTCAGATGCCTCAAACCTGCTGTTCCTTCCGTCGTTCAGGTGCATTTAAACCTCCAAAGTAAACTATATCTGGGTATGTACTGTCTCTTGTCTGCTGTGCCGTGTAATACCTGCTTATTGCCTCTTTTTTCAAGTCAAATCTCTTCTATCTGCAGATTTTCTTTCTCTTTTCATGGAAAATAGTTAATGCAGAATAACTATTTAAAATTTTCACTGTTTATTGAAAACAATGTGGGTATTTTTTTGTTACTTTCATTTTATTTGCTATTCAATGTAAGTAGTTCAGTTTTCACTTGTGCTATTTTCTCACAGCTCAAAATTACATTTTCAAGGATTATTTGCTTATTGTTTTTTCTTTTCTTTTTCGTCTTGTCCACCCCTCCAGATCTAAGTATAAATGCTATGGCTTATATTTGTAGAAAAAAGTAATAATTGACTTCAGCTTAAATATATTATTTCTAAACTAGATTAGATAGTTAAAAAAAAATTGGTTTTATTTTTATATGAACATCGTTTTACATCTTTTCAAATACCTGGAAGGCTCATCAGCAATTGTTGACAGATTGTGTTACCCGAGTGACAGGTAATCTGCAGTGAAGGTTGGATCAGACCCAGAACTACACAGTAATACCGCCACAACCCATATTAGTCTATAAGACAAAGTATAAACATGGCTTAATTTGTTGTCCAATTTTAAATGGGTCAGTTACCAGGTGGTTGATCTGATAAGATTTGCTATTAAATTTCTGTCCATAACTAATGAAAGAAAAAATTAAACTACAAACGATACTGTAAACTATCACTAGCTGAACAACTTTAATCTTCATTATATAACGATTTTACTGCAAATAGCTAGTTGAGGTTTTTAAGATATTGAGCCATGGAGATTAAAGTTTATTTAAATTAGCTTAGTCAGTACTGAATTTTTTCTTGTACTATTAACATTGAAAAAGGTGTTTCAATAACATAACTTTGCTTTTTACTATTGTACTTGATTGAGGCCAAATACAAGGATAAAGTGGAGTTATGCAGGAATTTAACTTCCAGTTTTGTTAAATATTTTTATTCTTGCCCTTCAGGTAACTTGTATTCAGAACTAAATGTCCATAGAAGTGGTGGTGGTGGTGGTGGTGGAGATGAGGGAGGTTGAAGATCTCCCAATACTTTTAAAACTTAATGTACAAAGATGCTGGTTAGCTGCTGTAAATATCGACCCCCTGGATATGTCTTGAGTACTGGGTCTCATGAGGCCAATTCCCTGGTTTCCATGTTGTATAAGTGACCAAAATCACAACACTACGTCTTGAATGAGGTGCTAGTTTGTCGCATGGTTATTCATTTGCAAGTTCAGTAGACTAGAACAATGTGAAATGAAGTATTTTGCCCAAGAACACAGTGCACTGTGTTGGGTCTAGGAATCAAAACCACCTTATGCACTAGCCGCATACCTTCATTTAGTTTAGTTGCAGGGGGTCCACAGTAAGTCGTGATTTTTTTTTTCTTTCCATAACCTTTTAAAGAACATTGTGTAATATTTGTGATGAGTAGAGATTTACGATATGAGAGAAAGTAAAAGCTATTACTTTTCCATTTAATTACAATCTCTGAAAAATTATGTAGTTGTTTAGCAGTAAAGTGTGGAGTGGTGTGCATATATAGAGTAGCAGCAATAAGTGCCGGAGTGGCGTGCATACGCACACAGCTGAATTAGTGTGGTCTGTGACTTGAATAACTGAGTAGTGGTGAATTGAAATATCTTAACATTTTGCACAATTATATGGATTCTTGACATAGTCTCTGAAACCAGATTCTAAATGTTTCATTCTCCTTAACTTGAAGTTCTTTCCATAAATCTGGTTGTTGTGGCATTCTGTACAGGTTTCATTTTGTTTATAAACTGTGTACCGTTCTTTTTCTATTAGATTTATTGATATGATTCCTGGTCTTGATGGTCAATTGATTGCAAAAGGTTTCCCTTTGATTTCAAACTCCTTCATTATATCTATTGCTATTTAATACTGTAGTCAAAATCTGCATTAAACACCACTTTTAATGGTAGTTTTCACAACCTGCCTTTCTCATCTAACATTCCCATTAGTGGGCCTTATACTAGAATGGCTGAGTAGTTTAGGAGTTGGCATTGCAATCTTGATGTCCTGTGTTTGATTCTACTACATGGTACCTTAGGCAAGTGTCATTTTACTATAACCACAAGCTAATTCAAACCCTGTGAATGAAAATTGAAAACTCTAGAAGCCTGTTGGATGTCCTGTATCTAATTCACCTGACCAGTTTTGTTAAACGCTAGCATACTAATTCTGCCTGAGAATTACATTTAAAGATATATATAGGTTTTGGAATACAAAATCACATAATTTTGTTACTCATTTTAATCACTAGTAGTTACACAAACCAATAAATGATTACTGGTACTGCTAGAAAAGGCAACTGCATCTTGCTACCATTTTAACATGAAGAATTAATGCAGTTCTTGACACAATCTGTCTAAATTAGGATGGTCATGGATGGAGCATTTTAATCATAGGTTTGACAAATACAGTCTGGCACTAATATTTTCTGTGAAGATACAAGTCACTAAGTTGCAAATATTTTTCCAATTTCCATTGGTATTAGACAGGGGAAATAGCTAAACAAGATAGGCACTGAAATGTTCAATTATTCAATGAAGTAGGACACTTGCTAGTCGCTTGCATGGCCAAACAGGTTGTTTGAGACATACTCTCATGACTGCTGCGAAGATAGAAATATTTGATATGGAGAAAACTTAGTTTTCTCATTAAGCAGCCACTGTGAAAACTGGGTGTCGAGATATGGCTTTTAAGCATATCTAAGCTATTGTATATCGAGGTACCATCAACTAAGGTGGGAGTTAGCAATGAGATCAGTAAGGAATTTATATATATTATATATATATATAATCTTTTTTTATTCTTTTTTTAACTGTTTCAGTCATTTGACTGCGGCCATGCTGGAGCACCGCCTTTAGTCGAACACATCGACCCCAGAACTTATTCTTTTTGAAAGCCCAGTACTTATTCTATCAGTCTCTTATGCCGAACCGCAAAGTGACGGAGACACAAACAGCATCGGTGGTCAAGCGATGGTGGGGGGGA
>JACXVO010001856.1:890559-900924 GCA_015501135.1 Hapalochlaena maculosa
ATACATATATACTCTTATATATATATATATATATATATATATATATCAACATATATGTACATATATAAATATATATGCATATATACACACATATATACATATGCATATGTGTGTGTGTGTATATGTGTGTTTGTGCGTGTCTATGCGTGTTCTCTGCAATGAATTACGCATGCACAAATTTTCGATGTCTCTCTCTTTTATTTATTTCTGTTTGTCAAACACATATATGTAGACAGTCACACACAGAAACACACACGCACTTCCACATCCACAAATAACATCAAATGTTTAGCTTTATATCGTTGAACCTCCTTCTATCAACATTTCATTCCTATCATATCTCGGTTGCTAGTTTATGTAACCATGAGGAAAATGTGTCTCCTGTACAAAATGCAAATCGCCGTCTTATATTTAGCTTAAATAAGGTAAGAAAATCTGCTCTCTATCAGAAAAGTTATTCAGTTTCGTTCAAGAACTAAACAATATGAAGCCATGGAATATTCTCTTTTGCAATCTACCTAAAGGAGTGCGTACACATTAGTATTCATTCGATAGTCTTAGTCATTGGATTGCGAAAATTCTAGGGAATAATTATGAAATTTATAGTTAATAATGTCGATTCCAATATTCAATAGGAACTTATTTTATAGCTTTTGAAAGGATGAATTCAAAATTGTCATTGGTGGATTTCGAATTTAAAACCTAAAAGATTCTAACAAAACAGCGTGAAGTACTTTGTCGAAAGCACTAAGGATTCTGCCATTTACTGGCCAAAAATTGCTGGGCTGATTATTTGTAAAATTCAGAATGCATCCATAAATATAAATTTAGCCATACGGAAGTTGGCAGAGAAGAAGGTAATAATAGCAATTCCATATCTGTCAAAATACTTACGTATAATAAAATTATACAGCTGAGCAATGGTTTCTCTTAAAAAGAAAATATATATATATATATATGTTGTGTACTTACACGCACGCACACATACAAACATACATACACACATACACAAACATACATACACACCACGCACATACATACACAAACACTCACACACACACACACATATATATATATATATATATATATATATATATATATATATATATATATATATATATATATACATATATATCTGTTGTGTGTATGGATGTATATAAATATATATATATATATATATATATATATATACGCGTGTGTGTGTATATATAAACATAAATTCATATATCCACAAACAGGAAAAATATATTGGCGTGTACACATAGGTATTATGTATATATGTAGATAGATATACATATTCACATATATAAATATATACGTGAACACATGATTATATTTATATGACTATATGTACTCACACACACGTAGGCCTGTGAGAGAGAGGGGGAGAGGGAGAAATTGTATGTGTGTATGTGTGTATGTGTGTATGTGTGCATGTATTTATGCATGCATATGTGTAAAGAATTAATTCTTAGTATGATTAATGTGCTGCAGTGTTTTGTTTTATGTCATTTTTCTTTTAACATTTTTACATTTTCGACCATCATAAAAGAATTACATTTATTTACTAGAGGTTGGTTTCTGTTTTCTTTTTTACTCGTTTTTATCTTTTCATTTTTTGTTCTTTTCCTTTCTTTTTGATGTATTTATGTTGGTTGGTGAGTCCTATATTTGATTTGATTGCAGAATGTACATCATTAAGCAATTCAGAACCGTTCTACATCTTATTGAAAATGGAAATAATTACTACTAAAATCTGTGCTGATTGATTCGTTGTTAATTACGAAGCAGTAGCATATTACATTTACATCCGAGCCAGGAAGAACTAAGAACATTATTATCTTCATATGATATATGTTACCAATGCTGGATGCCAGTATTGTAACAGTGAACATTTTCTCAATAGACTGACACTTAATTTAAAATTGTCAATGGCGTTATTTACATATTGACTGGTCTGATATTATGTGCGTATGCCACATAGGAAACATAACATTCATAAGTACCCATGGACACATTGCTATGTAACTTACGGGTCAAGCATTGGACATATCCATCGCACGGTCAACCAGTTGCCTAGATGCAGATAAGAGATACCGTATTTCTCAGCATACACGTCGATATGATATTTATGTAAATATGTAGTATAAACATACAAACATCATCGCTATCTTTCCAAATGTTGCTGAATTCCACATGGAGATTTTTGTATTCCAAAGATATCTTAGAGGATCAGTCTATATTCGACTAATACACCGGAAACAGAAATATATATTTCCTGTGTATATGTAAGGTTACCAGAACACACCAATATATTCCATAAGGTTATTTCATCGCATGGATTCATTAGAATCCAGTCTATTATTGCACATTCATTTTTAACGATGTAACTGCCATTTTATGGCCCTAGGACAATCCTGACAGAACTTACCTATGATCAAAGAAATGCAAACCATGATCATCGTATCTGTTCTTCATTAAAATAATCCAAACTGTTCCATATCATTATGTATGCCTATGATATTAAGACGCAATTTGAAAGAAGTGTGTTTAATCTGTTTGCAGATACACAATTGTATACACAGTTGCTGGATACAGACTATTCACTTTGTGACAGAATGTGGCCTTTCCCTAGGACATTAGGAACTTGTAGCAACCACCACATGGTTTGTCGATCTGCTAGAAATAACATACATTCATTACTAAATGGCATGTTTTTACATAAAATCAGTTTATAACTCGCGTTGAATTAGAGAATCTTCATATGTTTTAATGTTTTATCAGAGACAGGATTAATTTATAAATGGAGAGAACAACATCTAGAAGGAGGATTCAAAATCGGTTTCCTATAAATCGTTTGTTTTTGGAGGCACCGCTGTATAACTCGGCTTTCTCTAATTTATCTGTTCTCATTAACGGCAACAATCTTTGAATTTAGTTTCAAATAAAGAAAGCCTAATAAAATGCACAACTCTAATCTTGTGCTGCAGTGAGGATTTATATCTCTTTCGTATTTATCTTGCTATTGTTTAGAGAAATTGTTGTTATTGGAAGAGAAATAAGTCGAGAATATTACAGATATGATCTTCAGATATTTTTATAGATCTATAATTCTACATTAACTCTCACATTGTATAGGATTTGCATTTGTTTAGGGCAATTCATGAATTGTCAATATATCTCGAAATATGACTAGAATCAAAGTTTCTTTGGTTTTGTATGTATGTGTGTGTCTGTAAGTGTGTGTGTACGTGTGTGTGTAAGTTTGTGTGTAAGTGGGTGTGTTTGTGTCTGTATGTGTGTGTGTTTGTAATCTGCTCCGCATAGACTAATATCGGCTGAATATGTGTGAGAAAAACGTGACCGGCTGTAAATTATGACGAACTATTAGCTCACGATGGCGGCATGTACAACCTATATATCTCATTTCCCTGAGAAAAACAATAATCACGTCCTTTAGTCTACACATTTCGTGCTCTACCACCCATTCATGATCACAGTATTAAGCAGTAATATTTAGTTTATGCATATCTTCAGTCCGTTTATAATTAAATACATGTGTACACCAAAGGACGTGATCACTGATTTCCATTGCTTTACAGCATTTCATAATGACCAACATGTCGAGTTTTTACGTCAGGATTTGGAAAATATGTTCCGTTCGAGTAACATTTTTTTAATAAAAACAAAAATGTATATAGTGGTTGAGGGCAATTCAGATAGTGGACCATTCAACTAACAGACATGTCAAAGTTATCTATCTCTCTTTTCAGTTGCGCCATGTTACCCTCATAACATAAAATTAACTCTCAAATGGCCGACTCTCTATACAGATAAAAAATTCTAGAAATGTATACATGCTAAGCGTCTTAGATTGAAAATGTCTTAAATGAAAGACTCTCATGTCAACTTCTACATCATTTCACGATGGGAAATCTATTCGTTGCGGCTTTAAATAAACACAATAGTTGACCGAATAGGTTGTATTACGTTGCTCATTTAAAAATATATCCAGTGGTAAAGAATAGCGTAAACTATGGAAGCAAATCACAAAAAAGAAATGATTATAATATTCGGTCACACATTTTATAGGGTTTTTGTCTAAATTCAGTCATGCAAGATTGTTTTGTTACGTTTTTTTATATTAATCACTGTTTTAACGCATAAACCACTAGGTATTGCATAATTGGTTGGTTATGTTTGAAATGAGATCTGTAAAAGAAGCTGCGATACCACCAGTCGTATATTTCATCTTTGTCAAACATAGCAAAGACAAATTTACTTTTTTTTTTTTTTTTTTTTTTTTTTTATCCATATCAATATCTTCGTGATTTTATAAAGCATTGCTGTTTACATTAGTACTAATATTAGTGTTTGCAATAATATGTTTACATATAGCACAATATTACTGAAACAAGAGCTTCTTGTAAAACATTGAGATTGATGAATTTTATTTACCTGCCATTCGAAAAACAGATTCTTTTCATTTTCAGATTCGACAATGCGATGTAAATTTCGAACTTACCTGCAAAATAAGAAATATAAATATTTAACAAACGGATGAATAGAAACATAAATAAACACACTCACGTGCACAGAAACATTTACACACAAAGTCACAGAAAAGCACATACATATATGTATGTATTTGTTTATGTATACATAAAAATATTTCCATGTATATTTTTCTACGTCTAGTTGTTCCAAAACCGCCAGACGCATAAAATATTAGTAACAGATCTCAGTAGATTTACTAAACAGAACATCATTCAGCTCTTTTATGTTACCATGTGTAAACATGACGAATTTTTCCAATTGTAAATATTTCATAGTTTCAACTTGTTGTTTTTAGTACTTAAATCTATTCATATACTTATATACACAATTGTGAGAGGACTTATCTATGTCTATGATTATATTAATGTTTATGTTGCATAAAAGTTCCCCTACCTGCGAATTAATGCATAGGTTATGGAAGTGTGGATATAAGTTGGATGTTGTGAGCGATTGTATGAACACTTACATAATATTCGAGACTGACGCTATTAACTAATAAACATTTCGTCCAAACAAAATGTTAGGAACGTCAAACTAAATACATTATGTTATAACAGTAAGCTAAATAATTGTTAGCTTTGATGTAACATAATTTTAAAGTTTAAAATTCCAAAGAAATTCTCAATCTCATACTAAATTGCATTGATGTGTCTCACGCAACACGCGTCGTTAATCATGCGAATATAAACAAGAGACTCAGTATCATTTGCGATAATAATAATGTGTAGCATATGAGGTAAATGTAATTATCACGTAAAAGATATTAGTAAAAACCAGAGAATTTTACTGCAGAAATAAATATTTGTGAAACCGTTTTGTTTAAATTATTTCAAATTCTAATATAAATGGGGACCTGATTGGGCAATGTGTTAGTTATACTGTAGACAATGCAGCAATGCATCTGGGAATAAAGCTGCACCAAAAATATCAGCAATGTTATAAGTGCAATAAAATGAATGAAAGACCTCCAAATAAACTATCGATGAGAGAAATTCTAGATAATCGAAAATATACGGACAAAGAACCAAGAGGTTTACTGGATTTACCTCCGTACTTTAAAATTCTTTTGCAAGGTCATTCCTTTACACATTCAATGAATAATATACCCTATTTATGGTTTGAAAAATCTGCCTCGACTTTGCTTTAGTTTACCTTTAGCTTAAACAAAGTAACTTTCTAAATTCTACTTTTACACATACGTATATGAATAACTTTTATAAAAATAATTGTGCCTTTTGTGCAAAGTGCACACTTTTCTGAATATCAAAAAGTTAGAGAATAATAGCGTACCTGGGTACCTGTTCATTGTGCATAATATATAACTTAGGGAGCCCATAAAATTTTAGTTATTGTATAATGCCTGTAAGAAGTCATTTTAAATTCGAAATTCAGGACGTTCTATAATGAGACACATTTTCTTGCCATTTCAGTTACCAACTGGACACAGGGCGGGAAACTAAGAGAAAACTTGCAGACCGTGATAACCGATATTTTACCAAAGTTGCTTTGAGTAGGGTTTTTGTTTCTTACAGACAAGTATAAATAGCTATGAAAATACGGTCATGCTCGCACGCATGAATTTATATGCTTGTATATTATGCTTGCTTTGTGGAGGAGCAATGGCCCAGTGTTTAGTGTAGCGGACTCGTGGTCCTTGGATTGCGATTTCGATTCCCACACCGAGCATTGTGTGTGTTTATTGAGCGAAAAACAGCTTAGCTCTACTCGGCTCTGGCAGATTGGTGGTGGTGAACTTTTCTGTACTCTTCTGCCATAAACATCTCTCCCTTTCGTATCTTGTCTGTCCTTGTTTGTCCCTTCTATGTATAACCTCTTGTGGGTAGTAAAGAAATATGTATATTAGATCGTTTTCTAGATCTCTGCTATAGGGTTCTTCAGATAGGAAAGTTTTTTAAGAAAATAATTGACCTTTTGGAAGACGCCTATGTCTTATAGAGAGTCTTAAACACGAAATTTAGAATGCTTGCATGAATCGTTGCGCATTTTTACAGCGCTGTTACTTAAGCATTGAGTAATATAGATATTTCTTTATAGCCCCCAAGGGGACAAATGTAGATGGAGAAAAAAGGAAAGAAAAGGAAGAGAGAGTCAATCGATTAAATCGACCACGTATGCAACTAGTATTTAGTTCTGCCGTGAAAAATTCTACTATGCAGGTTTCTGTAGACATTAAAAATTGGAAATATTTTTAAGCTTTATACATTGTAATTGTCCGATGTGATCGATATTTCAAGATTTCGTCCACTATCAGCTTCAATTTGCTGTCTACTGAAATATCCAAGCCTCTGGTTTGACATTTATAAAGAGAAATAAAAGAGTTGTTTCTTTTTCTAATTTAATGTCGTTTTCTCAAAGTATAATTACAGAGTAGAACGTGGTATAGAAGAATTAAAAGTTATTTTTGGAAATTTTAGTTCATATATTGAATACCATTTCAAAGAATTATATTCTTGCAGCAGATTCTTTAATTTTTCACAGACGCAATCGAAGGTTCAGTGGGGTCATTTATTCGCTTCATTGACGTTATGTAATATCGATTTTGTCTCTGGGCTCCTTTATAAATGATCCGTAGTGTATGTTTAACTCACTCTTAACTCTAACTTCACCATGAAAACTGTGATCCATTTTCCCTGTATTTAAAATTCTCTTCAATATTTCTTTGGAATTCGACATATTGCACCTTAAAATGCCACATGATGCGCTTTCATTTCCTCAATGTAGTACAGATGACAGTCATTACATAACATACTCATGTCGGTTAATCTTTAGTCAACATAATCGATATCCTTGATTAAATTAACATATTTCATTACACCTTTTACATCAGTTGAATAAAATGTTTTCATGCAAACACTTGTTTTTATTCTCTGCTAAATTTTACGTTTACAAATGCCTCCTAAAATAATTTTTGTTACTTAACTACTCCTGCACCCTGTTCGTTACAAAGGAGATTGTTCATTGAATATAGAAAAGTCTCTACAAATTAAGATTTTAAAATTAAAATGAAAACAGAACGCTAAAAATAAATTTTTAAATGTTGCTACCGTTATATTGCCAAGAATAGATAAAACCGATTGAACAGATCACGTGGTATCGTAAAGGTAAAAATAAATTAAGTCATTTTCAGTAACCAACAAATTCTTTCTTTGCTTCGCTTTTAAAATTATTGACATCAGCAAAGAAAGCAATGCACAAAGAATGAGATGCACGTCGTCACTGGAAGCTATTTTATGCCTCAAATATTATTTTCCTTTCTTGTTTGTGTTTTATATTAATTATGCTATCAGATAATTATTTTTCTCTCTATCGAAAAGCAAACAAACGAACAATATTTTATTTTATTCAAGAAATGCTCAAGGAGAAATCATATAAAGACGACTGAAAACCAAAATTATTTTCGAATTTTAATTGTGATAAAAATAATTATCTTCTTGTTTATTGATTTCTTGAGAACACATCGCCATATTACTGAATTTTTATATCATATCTTATTGGTCGGGTGGTCTTATCGTTGAGTAGGAGTGATCAGAAACATATATTCTTCAAACGTAAAATTCTCAAATTTTATTTTTAAACCATTTAGAAAGGAGATTGTTGTATGTCGTTTTTTTTTAAGATTTCAGACATAGCTTTAATTAATTAATGAATACTAGAAGTAACGATTATCAAAGGCCTTCTTAAAAAGGAAAAAATGGCAATACTATGATAAAATAGCTTAAAGAAACAAGCAACAAGTATATATCAATATAAAATTTAAATTAGCCATTAGAAGAGGAATAGCTGTCAATCATAATAATGTCCCTTTTATTCGGTTTTTCTCGTCAATGCTATCCACTGCTGCGAGAAAATAGAGATATGTATTTTTGAGGTTTCTTATTTTTCAAATGATATTTATTACTTAATAATATGTCTTAAGGGGCCAAACATAGAGGGGACAAACAAGGACAGGCAAGATGGTGGGCTCAGTCAATATGCTCGAACTCAGTACGCAGCTGATACTTAATCTACCGAATTTGAAATGATAATGTGCAAAGTCGGCCTCGTGGAATTTCAACTTAGAACGCAAAGGCATATGAAATATTGCTAAATATTTCGCTCGACGTGCTAACGTTTGTTTTTCTTTATTAGCCACAATTGGGGTAAACAAGGTAAACAATTGGGGTAAACAAGGTAAACATGGGGTAAACAAGGACAGACAAAGTGGCAGGAACACTCGATTAGATCGACCTCAGTACGACTGCTATTTAATTTATCGACCTCAGTACGACTGCTACTTAATTTATTGACCTCAGCCGAATTTGAACTCTAAACCTAGCGAGTGACGAAGTACAGCTAAACATTTCGCTGACGTGCTGACGTTTCCTTTTATTTATTACAAACAAAGGGCTATACATATAGAGGACAAACAAGTACGGAGAGGGTGGATGGGCCATTCGATTGGATCGATCCCATTACGTAACTGGTACTTAATTTATCGACTCCTAAAATTTCTGAGTTCAAATTCCTCGGCAGAATTTGAACTCAGAAAGTAGCGACAGAGGAATTACCGCTAAATATTTCGCCCTACGTGCTAACATCTCTTATTTCTCTATTACCCAAAAGGGACTAAGCAGAGAGGGGACAAACGAGGACAATTTGGCCGGACTAGTCTATTAGATCGACTGAAGTACGTGACTGGTACTTAGTTTATCGACCTAGGTGTAATTTGATCTCATATGACGTCCTAACGATTCTTCCAACACCGCCTGCGGTTAATCTTACCGACTGGGCCTTCATACCACAACATTTCGAGTATTGTGCCTAGAATGGAAAGGAACAATATTAACGATAGATGTCGGTCACACATTTTTTATAAAAGGTTTCTCTGATCGGTCTTTGCCTCATTGTAACTTTCAATTTGCATTCTCGCGTAGCGATACTTTGCTACAAGGTCAAGGTTACCATTGGTGGAGAGGAAATACAGACTAAATCGTTCCCGTATACTGTTGGAATTTATTTTATCCCTCCACCCCCCAAAAATCGTATGATATTTGATTTACACTCCAAACCCCTTAGTGCCATGTAGGCACTGCTGATATTTATGGGTTTTATACGTGTCTGGGTATGTGCTCGTGTATATGTATACTGATAAGCAGGACATATCATGTATCAGGATGCCGGTGTATAGTGTGGCAGCTTAAAAGAACATACAATTATTTGAGGTTTTAAAGTCAGAAAGTATTCTCCCTTCATTCCGTAAATCGAAACAGTAAAATGCCATCATGCATGTTTTTTTCTAGTTAAGGTATGATCCTCAATATTTTGGTGCAGGAGACCAGTCGATTACATGCAGCCCAGTACACAAGCGATGTTTAAGTTATCGACTCCGTAAAGATGAAATGCAAAGTCGATCTCGGTGGAATTTCAAATCAGAATTTAAAGACAGATGAAACACTGGTGAGCATTTCCATTTTAAGCACATGTACACATTTTCTAAGATGCTCGCAATCGAATTCAGTAATGAGACTTCACTCCTCTCTGCCTCGAACTCCTCTCTTCCTCGGATTCTGCAGTTACTGAGACGTAACTCTTCTCTTCCTCTTCACGCATGCTGAGTGTTAAAATCAACAAAAAACGTAGACAAGAAAAAACAAATTCGGCAAATTCAGTGACTACCTCTACGATACAATTCATTGTAAACTCGAACGTGCGAAAAATTCCTAACTCGAACAAACCAGCTAATAAACAAAAGCTACAATCGTGCTAACGTTTCTTTTTCTCTATTACACACAAGGGGGTATATATATA
>JACXVO010001856.1:1019210-1031215 GCA_015501135.1 Hapalochlaena maculosa
ACAGCTTGCTCACGGTGATGGCGAGGGGGGAGATTGCAGCGATGGTCAGGAATCAAATGGGTAGGGAAAGTGAGAGTGAGGAAAGCAGCTCTGAAGAGAGTACTGGAAGTGGTGTTGTACAGGTGGAAAAAGTAGGTGATGGTGTGATGCAGTTGATTGTGGGATAGTGGAATGATATGTTTGGGGAAAGTGAGGATGAGACATTTGAAGGTTTTGTGGCCGATGAAGGATATGATCCTAAGACGGAAGAGCCTGTCGAGGGGGGGATGTTTGGAGATATGGTGATGAAGTCAGAGACTTCACGTTGGTAAAGGAAGAAGTAGTTAGGTAGTTAAGAGAAGTCTACCTTGGTAGCGTGACCATAGATATCCCAAACATGAAGAGCATAGATAGGCGGAAGGTGGGGGATGAAGTGAAGATAGTCCAGGGCGTAATTTGCAACGTCATACGAGTGAGCATGTCTATTACAGAGCTTAATAGGCTGATGTATGCGGGATCATGTGTTGTTGCGGATCGTCTTGGGTTGCTGCGGGAGAGAAAGGGAGAGGAGAAGGACAAGAGACCATACTGGCAGAGACGACTTGGGGACAGCATTAGACGGTGGCGGAAAGACATTGGCAGGATTGAGGAGATAAGAAAGGAAATTGAGCTAGGACAAAGAGCCAAGGACGAGCTTGAAAGGGTGTATAGTTTGACAGAAAGAGGAACAGTGGCGGTGCTAGCAATGTTGATGCAGCAGGTCTGTGCTGGTGGTATGAAAATTGGGAAATTTGTTGGGAAGGGGGTTGCTTTTCGGCAGAACACCCTGTTCCGAAACAAGCAGGCTCAACTATATAAGGAACTAAGTGGTAGCGGGAAGGATGGAAGCAACAGTACTCCAAGTGCAGATGAGGTCAGAGAGATCTGGAGTGGAATTTGGTCTGTAGATAAGCAACACAATGATAAGGCTAGCTGGCTGGAAGATGCTAGAACAATGTTCACTGGGATGCGACTGATGGAGAACATTTTGATAACCACTGACGATATGAGGGCTGGTATCCAAGAGATGGCGAACTGGGAGGTACCTGGTCCAGATGGAGTAAGGCGTTTATTGTTCAAACAGTTCCATTGTCTCCACTCACCAATACCTGCTGCTCTACAAATGGTGGTTGAATCTAAGGACATTCCTGATTAGCTTGTTAGGGGAAGAATAGCGTTGATTCATAAGGTGCTCGTGGAGGGAACAGTTGCCAGCAACTACGGGCCAATTACATGCCTGCCATTAATGTGGAAGCTGCTGAATGGAATCTTCGCGGACAGGGTTTATGACCACCTCCAGAGCAATGATATTTTCCCAGATGAACAGAAGGGGTGCCGACGCAGATCCAGGGGCACCAAGGATCAGTTACTGATTGATAAGGCAGTGTTGCAGGATGCAAAGAAGAATAAGGGGCATTTGAGTGTAGCGTGGATCGACTACAGGAAGGCATACGACATGGTCCCGCATTCTAGGATACATGAAATACTAGCGATGATGAAGGTTGCTGGAAATGTTGCAGGGTTTTTGGAGAGCTGCATGGCCCAATGGAAAACTGTTTTGACAGCGAATAGGGTGGTACTCTGGGAGGTTGGCATCAGAAGGGGCATATTCCAAGGAGATTCATTATTCCCGCTTCTCTTTGTGATGGTGATGATACCACTGAGCATCCTCTTGAAGAAAGAGAGGCTGGGGTATGCCTCTGGGACTGGTGGCCGACGCCTCAGCCACCTCCTGTTCATGGATGATTTGAAGGTATTTGGTAGAAATGAGAGGGAAATGGAAGCACTGGTGGAGGTTGTCAGGACGTACTCTGAAGACATCAGGATGGAATTTGGAATTAGTAAGTGTGCGGTGTTGGTGATGAAGAGTGGGAGCAAAGGTGCATTTAAATGGAATTGTATTGCCTAATGGAGAAGTTATGAGGGAAATAGAGAGAGAGGGGTATAGATACTTGGGGGTGTTGGAGGGTGAGGGCGTGATGAACAAGGAAATGAAAGAAAAAATCAGGAAAGAGTACCTCAGAAGGGTAAAAATAATTGCAAAGTCCAAACTATATGGGGGATACCTGATCAAGGCTTTGAATTCATGGGCTGTCAGTGTACTAAGATACAGTACTGGAGTTTTGGAGTGGTCCGACAAGGAGCTGAAGGACATGGATATTAACACCAGTAAATTACTGTCAATGTCTGGGGTCTTCCGCATTAGAAGTAGTGTAGCCAGGATGTATCACAAGATGTTGGGAGAGGATAGATATCAGATGTGTGTGAAAGACTGTTTTAGGGCTAAGGGGATATCGTTGAAGGAGTATGTGGTTGGAAGTGAGGAATAGATGCTGAAGGTGGTGGCCAGGGAGGTGGGGGTGGATGAGACCAAAGATGAATATGTGATGCGGGTGGAGAGAGAAAAGACAGACGAATTAGGTGGAAAGAAAATGCACGGGAAGTTCTTCTAGGATGTAGCAGAGGTGGCGGATGAAAGATCGTGGCGATGGCTGACAGCTGGGCATTTGGCTAAGAGCACAGAGGCATTTGTTTTTGCAGCACAAGAGCAGGCACTAGGAACGCGACTTTTCAAGAAAGTGATCCAGGGAGAAAGTGTTGCTGCAGAATGCCGGATTTGTGGAAAGTTCTCTGAATCGGTTGCTCACTTTGCTGCCGGGTGCAGTGGTTTGGCTCAGAAGGAGTACCGTAGGTGGCATGACCGCATGGGACTCAAGATTTACTGGGAAATATGCACGAAGGTAGGGGCAAGATGTGCTGAGAAGTGGTTTGAGGAGACACCTGAGGAGGTAAGAACTAGTAAGGACGGCAATTTAGAGATATGATGGGATAAAAGTGTCATGACTGCCAAAAAATTGAAACATAATCGTCCCGATTTGGTAGTCATCGACAAGGTTTCAGATAAGTGACAGATCATAGACTTTTTAGGGACCTGAGACAAGAACGTAATTGAGAAGGAGAATGAGAAGCGTGGCAAGTCCCGGTGGTGGTAGGCGCACTGGGTGTGGTGTCAAGTCCGTTAGAGGGATACTTGAAAGAGATAGGAATCTCTGATGTGTTGGGTGGTCTGCAAACCACTGATATATTTGGTACCACCACTATCCTTAGGAAAACCCTCAATCATTGAAGCTCCTGGTTTGAAGCCGGGATTAGGAGAGAATCCCCTGAGAATGAATCTCATCTCTTCCCAGGGAGTTGTTATCAAAATATATCAAACAGAATTATTATTATTATTATTATTATTATTATTATTATTATTATTATTATTATTATTATTTACATAGCGGTTGTTTCTGTTAACATGGCAAGGCTGTAGTATTGTTAATTAAGCGAACAATATAGCATCGCAATTTCTATTCATTCTAACTCCAAAATCTGCATACGTAGGAATGGCTGTGTGGTAAGTAGCTTGCTTACTTTTCTCCTGAGAGGATGTGATTTGGGAGCTCTCCTGTCAAGTGGATGAAAACCGATTGTCTCAGCTTAGGTGATTCCTTTAAAACAACTACATGCCTCTGTGTATTTACAATTCGATCGTGTCGAACATACAGAAGACAGAGTTTTGTCTTAAGTTGAAATTAATTTTCCCCATTCGAGGACGGACTATGTTTTCTAGGCTTCTTTGGTGAACTGTTGGTTTTTGGAATAGTTTGTGTGTTTTTTCCTCCTGTTAAGGGAATTTAATTTCCTGTAAACTGTTACATCGTTCGCACCTTCGGGTTGGTGGTTCAAATAATTAGAAAAAGTGAAACATACATGCCGTTGCAAAAAGAAAACGTTGTAGATTCATATGCTGGAGGCTGCCATAAGAAAATATGAAAGAGTTAATATCAGATGGGAAGAAAGGAGGGATGACTATGGTTTATTAGAAGAAAGTGGTAACGACATGTTTATCATATCACCACAAGAGATACAAAATGAAGACGAAAGCCTTATTATTATGTATAAAGTATACAACCTGGGAAAAATTAATTTTTTTTTATGTGGATGAGGAGGTTGATAAGTACGCAGCAGTTGAAGTGCAATTCAAGTCCGTGGAGAGTGAAAGAGCTCTCAGATAGAACTTTAAAAACGGAAGAAATTTTCCACCTCTCTATGTATAAGGAGAAAAGACCTGCGCATGTCAAGATTGAGGAGGTGCTTCCTCAAACAGATGCGATATGGATAATGGCAGCCTTATGCTGCGGTAGAGAGAGGACAAGAGAAACATTGTAAGCGTCTTGCTGTACACGAGTCAGAGCTGGAAAGAAGTTACCATATAAGATCTGTTACAAGCACCACAAAATATATTGGACAATCAGCCAGACAGTTTGGTAGTAGACAAGAAAAAATATACAGAAGGTGAATGTATAAGGCAGGAAGCGGTGCTTCAAATGTGGGCTACAGGGACGCGCTCGGTGTGGTAAAAAGAAGGAAGCAGAAAAGCCCACCCCAGCAAGCACCAGTTCCCACAATAGGAAAATCCCCAAACCCCGTGCAGACAAAAAACCCACACTAGCTAAAGCGGCCCACTCCAGTTCTGACACTTGACCCACATTTAAAAATACCCTTCACCGCTGCAAACTCACCACTCCCTTCCACTTCGAGTGAACCAGTAAAAAATGTATGCAGACCTTGAAAGACCCGACAAAAAATCCCAGTCCAACCTGTATTCAAACCTTCATCAAATGGTATGATGGAGGTAGACAAAGATGGCTTTTCCAAAGACAAAAGGAAAACAAAAAATATTAAAGAAAATATAGCTTTTGCACCGCCGAGTAAAATGAAAGGGGAGGAGTCAGCGAGAAAAACAAAATTATAAAAAACAGTAGACTTAGAAAAAGAATCACAATTGAATTCAACCACCAAACTGAATATTTGGGGACAATTAACTTACCACATCACACGGCAGAAATTTATCCTCCTCACGACAATTACCCGTTGACATACAGTTCATTAACCAATTGAAAATGTACCCTCGGATGAAACTAACAATTTTTTTAAAATTTCGAGTGCACCTATGGAAGGAACTACATCAGCCCCAGCGTTGCCAGTTAAAGAAAATTAAGATAAGTCCTTTGATTATTCCTTGTCATGACCTCACTGAATGTAGCTTGTTGAAATTTAAGCGATTTCATATCTAAATGAAAACAGGACTGTCTCCTAGACGACATGAGATCGCACAGAGCACATGTCATAGATGTCACGGAATTCAAGCTGGATAACTCGTAGACCTTCTCGCATCTCCTGGTAGAATACGAAAAAGTTATTTCTCCATGTTTATCGGGAGGGAAGGGAAGGGTAGTGGTGTTGTACCGGAAAAAACTTGGCTCTTTATCGATCCAGAAGGGAGGATGGTCACCCTTGATATGAATTACAATGGTAAATCTTTCAGATTGGTTGATGTCTACGTCCCCACAAAGACGTCGACGCAAAATGTTTTTTTTAACGCTTATAAGCCTTTTTGGTCACATCAAAGACTCTAGTTGTGTTAGGAAATTTTAAATCTATTCTGGACACGTTCTGAGATAGAGTCGACTCAAACATCAGCGATCTACTTTTCCATCTGCTAGACCGTTTCAGAGAGGATAATCCGAGTGTTCCAGTGTACATTTGGATGAATGGCAACAAGACAATCCGGCCTTACTTAGGGTTATTATTAGGAACCAAGATAGGTCCCTTTTTAGTTATCCAGTTTGTCCAAAATGCATTTTCTGACCACAGAATGGTCAATTGCACAATGAACATAGGTATGGCCTATAATCAGGGATCTGAGTATTGGAAGTTGAACAAGTCTATTTCTGCTCCAGATACTTTCAGGAACCGGATTAAGGAGTTAGTTCATAGGACATTGATCGGCAGCGTGTTGAAAAGCTGCTGGTGGCTTGCCCTCAAACAAGTTCATCGACATGAGATGATCAGATTTAACAAAATGTTTAGCTAAGACTAGAATAGAAGTGTAATTAATTAAGGACTTAGAAGAGGTTCTGAGACTTGGCTCTGCATATCAAATCTTTAGGGCGAGGCAGGCTTAGATCACCACCTCAACGCGAAGCATGAAGTTTGCAGAGACATGGCGAAAGAAAGTGCAGTGGATCGTGAGTGTGTACGCGTTGCGAGATGGGCGCATGTTGTGGAAACCCCGCACGGCAATGAAGCCGTGATACTATCTCTTATTAATTAAGACGGTCGTTCTTTTTCAGGACAAGATGTGGAGTGTTTGGCCCTTTACTAGCACTTTGAAGATCCGTTCGGGAGAGGCAGAACGCTAGACCATGGTCAAGAGATTTGGGACTTCTTAGTTGATGGATCACATCTTTCGGCGCGTGATCCTTAGCGCTGTGAAAGGCTAAGGATAGCGGCGGATGTGATCGAGGTACTGGGTGACTGTTCTGTGCAGAAGTCGCCAGGTTACGATAGTTTACCTTATGAAGTTTATTATAGCATGGCAGACTTGTTCGATAACCTGATGGCCAGCGCCTACGATCTGTGTCACCACTAATCGATTAGTCCGGCCAAATTGTCTGTATTTCTTTGTCCCCTTGTGGGTAATGAAGAAATAAGAATGGGAGAAAGCCGCTTGTGAGGCGTTCATTCTGCTGCCAGAAGCTGCTAAAGGGTGGGTTAGGGATGCCTTGGCTAAGGATGCGTAAATACGTATTAAGGTCGAATCATTTCTCTCTCTACCTGGATGGGGAACAACTGCGTTCACCGCACCTGAAGTTCCACTTACTGCAGCTTGAGTTATTGGAAGATAACAAAACGGGAACAATTACATTTGGAATGCCGTCAGACTCTTCAGTTAGTTTCTCACGTGTGCAATGCCGGTAGCCTGTGCACTTCTATGGGTTTTTATAGGGGGTCGGTAGATGTTAAGTCTGATGATTTGTTCCCTTAGTATAATGCCCTGCGTTTGAAAAAAAGTAGCTCGCTTACCATTTTCTTCGTCTAGTGTTCAATCCCACTGGGTGGCATCTTGGGCAAATTTCTTCTACTATAGCCACCAAGGGCTTTTGTGAGTGGACTTGGGATACGGAACCTGAAAAAAGCCCGTTTTGTATATATGCGTGTGTTTGTGTCTCTGAATTTGATTTCCACCCCACCATCACTTGACAAACTATTCTGGTATGTTTGCGTCTCCGTCACTTAGCTATTCGGTAAAAGAAACTTATAAAATACGTACAGAGCTTACAAAGAATAAGTTCTGGGATCGAAGTGTTCGGCTGAAGGCGGTGCCCCAGTATGGCCTCAGTCAAATGACAGAAACGCGTAAAATAATAAAAAAATACGCGAACTGCACGGTGTCCCGTTTCGAAGTCGATAAGATGAGTTAGTTTGAGCAATGAAGTTGGTGTAATTGATTTCTCCCCCATCACCTTAACCTTGCATACCTTACAGCAAAATTTGGAGGAATAGTCATTTATTTTAGGTTCAATTATTTTTAAGTCGCAAACTATGCTAAACTGACAAGAGTCAGCACATATTTTTTTGTGCGTTTTATCCAAAACACTCCAATTTCACATTGAATTTTAAGACATTTTGTTAATTCACTGTTCTCTTTAAAGAAATTAATGGAAGTAGTTGGTCAGGAATGTCTCGATCGTCCTATAGCTATTTGAAGCTGAAAACAGAAGCAGTAATTTTAATCAGAGCTTCAGTTTTTGTTTTAAGTAATAGATATTAAACTATGCATTGTGTCATGATTTCTTCACAAGACTTCAAGATATTGACATATAATTAAGGATTAAAGCGTTGTGAAGAAAAGAACTCTGTCATTTTCTATAGATTATGTTTCTGCTGGGTTGAAGTGACCAAAAGCAATTTTAGAAGAACGTGAGATTCTACACATGATATGATAACGTATAGACACTGGATGAAAAGTAGGTCCCAAAATGGAATTTTGATAATGGGAACGGACATTACTCATGGTGCCTTAATACGCAAATGTTTGCCTTTGTATTTTCTAATTATCTATTCAATGGCTTTAATTATCTGTATGATAATTAATGCTATTGAATATCTGTATACCAGATAAGTCTAAACCAATTTTGGAATTTAAAACTTAGGCTTAATTATTTGACGTGGATTTTGGAACATACTTAGGATAAAGTAAACAGCCACATATTTTGTTATCTGAGTTTATGTTGATGTATATTGCGTTCTAAGACTTGGTAAACACTAATTTAGAAGTAATATAAAGTAGGTTTATTTCAGTATGGAACTATATGTTACCAGAGAAAATGAATAATGGGTAAAGCTGAGGGAAAAGTGAGTAAGGAACCAGAAGACTTCGAGAAGTCGGTGTATTGTAACTGAGAAAGTAAGTGGTACGTGTCATTAGGCATAGCAAATGATTCTCTCTATAAAGTCCCACAGTGAGGGACAGAGAAAAAAGAATGAAGAGTAGTGAAATATAAGACACATATGCAAGATAATATAGATGGCAGATTGGTAAGGGCATGGGTTCGGTGTAGAGGAGAAATAGAAGAGTGGCTAGTGGCGACAGAAATCTTACTGGTGGTTGTGGTGGTGATGTTGATATCTGTGATAAGCGTTGGGTGAGCGAAGAAGTTCACTACCGGAGGCATTGATTAAATTGATTAGGAAAATTTGCTAACATAACGTGAATCCGTTAACAAAGGATGGAAAAGGATTAAGGAGAAAATTACATGCTCTTGTGTAATTTTCTCAATTGAATTTCCTTTTTTCTAATCATGTAATTTGAAATGTCTCCGTATCTGTGTGTGCAACATGTTTTAAATTGTTGCAGTTACAAATATTCGTTCAATAATAAACTTTGATTTTTTTATGGCGGAAGATTCAGACTTTTCATTGAGGATTAGTGACATTCTTACACATTCACCTATTTATTATAGTAGCGCATAAGCTTCAACAGAAAACTCACAGAAACAATATTGCTATGTTATCAAGGCTTTATAATACTTATAAATATTAATATATCTTAATTATGCATAAACTCACCTGAAGTTTAAAGAAGGAAAATGAGAAGCGTGACGTTCGTGTATTTTCACAAATTTATGGTGTGAAAGGGGTAAAAAGGTTTCAAACGAGAATTGAAACTTCATATGCAGCCTCAGTTTACAAGAGCGTGAAACCTGTCTATGCCCTCTCCTTTAAATTATTTGTTTCTTGTTTCGTTAACGCCATGAAACGTTTATTTTCGAGAAGAAAAGCAATTCTAAAGCAATTACTTTTTTCTCACAAAGTTAGGTACGTACCCAAACCGAATAGCTTTCAAAATGCGTTTAAATTGCGTCGCAATATTCTCTCTATAGATTGGAGTTACTTCTACGAGCTCCTTCAATATGTTAGAAATATTCTATTATATTTTAGAAAAGGAATGGGGGGGGGCAGATTAAATAAATCGCCCTGTCAGTGTAGTATATGTTTATATTTAAAAACTAGGATAATGTTCATAGGTAAAACACGTTTCATAACGTTTGTTTAATCAAGGCCTTTATAGAACTAAATGAAAACATCACAATGATGGTAATAGCGTCAACATCATAACCACCTTTTTCCTATCTCTAAAATAAGAATCCAGTTTACCAATTCCCTCACGTAAAATATAAAACATTAATAAACATTTATTTATCAAAATTCAAAGCATTTTTTATAAGTTTATGATCGAATTGATTTGTTTATTTTGTACAGAGAAACGTTTAATTTGATTCAAACAGATTTCGAACTTGAGAAAAGGAATACTCAATAGCATTCATTCTGGGGTTCTACAGATGTCAGTATTGTTCAATATTGAATCAATAAGCTAGAGTAAACAATGAAACAGACAAACAATACAGCAAGGAAGAGAATTATGTTATATATATGCTTAAATGTTGAAATAGCGGGAACATTTGCCGTGTGTACGTAGTTATAAATTGTCATCCATAAATGCCGACAGCTAGTTGCAGTGTGCATTACAAGCAAGGAAATGCATTGTGCAAACTTTGACATATTATTTTAGTACTTAATATGTTGAAGTAATATAAATATAGACAGGTATGTTCACAAGATATAAGAACTGTAAATACATTTAATACATGTGATGTAATGTTGATATATAAAAACAGACGTGGTGAATAAAACATTTGTAAATTGAGGCTGAATGCGTAAACCTTTAACTTATCAGTGAAAATTTTATTCACATTTAATGATGTTAACTATGTATACATAGACATATTAATTATATATTATTTCTAACTGTCATAAGCATATCAAATAGAATTTAATGGAAAATTGAATAATATCCCTAAATAAGATATTAAACAAATCATTTATTATTATTTTAAACAATGTGAATATAATTATACAAGTGGAGAAATATGATATAAAAGGCATAGTATTCGACTCTCAATATTTGCTTATATTGAAGTTCGAAAAGAAAACATTTATTGATTCTTCTTGGCTGCTTATCTTTTAGTGAAAATAGAGGTAGGAAACAGAAAAACAAAACCGAAGATCTGAAATAATCCATGCATTTAATCGAATGTCTTCATAAACATGCTTGTATGCATTAAATCAACGTTATGTTTTAATTCTCGAAAATGTCGCCGAAATGTCTGACATCCTTGTTTTAGGAAGGCCCAAGTGCTCTGTAGGTGGAATACTAAAGCTGGATTCTCATTTCAGTAGCACGTTTCATTGCTTCCCAATTATCACTCTTTGTTTTGTAAATATTTCTACATCCTTAGCACATTTGTGCTAAGGATATTTTTGTACTCCGTCTCTGAGTACGTGAGTCAATGTCTTATGAGACGTTGAAACAACTCCGTGAGATTTCCGTCCCTCTTACACTGTTACAGCAGAACTATCTACAGCTATTCACAAACCTGTGCAAATCACCACGAGCACACTGTCGAGCCAGATGTGACTGTAGATTTCTGTGCTTATTAATGCTAGTTCTTGTTCTATCAATCGTCCTCTTGCTTGAGTCGGGTGTAATGGCATTCTTTCTCAGGGGCTTGTTTTGGCAATAGATTTTCATTCCATTGCCAATATACTAAGGTTCCTGAGCATTGATTAAATTTTGGATCGAACAAATACTCTATATTTCTTAAATAGTGAAATATCTTGAGTGCGACTTTAATGAATGGCTTATTATATTTACAACAGTAACTGACCCTCAACCTCATCTTTCAAACAAATTGACAATTCAATTTAATTTTTTCTTACATTTGATAGTTAAACAGATCGTACTTTGTATACTACTCATTAGATTTTTATTGTCGTCAAACGACTGATTCTTAAAAGAAAAAGAGAAAATATCCAACAATAACCATAAAATCGAAGTGAACTCATTCTCATTTCTGAATGCTATACATATAAACGCTTCTAAAAATTGCTTCCCCCAAAATATAACATGCAAATCTCCCGCCAAGTCTCACATTTCAAACAGTTGTAACTGGAACAAAACGTTTCTAACGTAGGTCTGGTCAAAAGTTTTTTAGAGGTACGAATCCTGCTTCTGCACCTTTCGATTAGAATTATGTTACTTGCCTTCCAACTGAAGAATTCTATCCCAAGTGTTTCAAGAAAGCGGCGCAAGTGGAAGGTGGTGGGCTAATGGTGTGGGTAACGTTCAGTTGGTGTTGGTTCAAATTGACAGACTAAAGGGTGTATGCTATCCGCAACTAGTAAATGATCATTTGCTGCTGTATTTAATCAGACGCGACCGGCTTCTATTTTCCAGTAAGACAATTGCGATACTTCCATTGCGATACTTCCATTGCAATAATATGGTGGTTATTTGAGTAGCTTCCGCAGAGCCCTGATTTCAATCCGATAGAAAATTGATGGAATCATGTTTTTAAATGTGTTCATGCTAAAAGACCAACAAATGTGTCCCAGTTATATAATTTTATTGAATAAATACGGCAAAATGTTCCAAGTAATTTTTGTGCTTATTTGCCGAACTCCATGTCTCGCCATTATTCCAATAACAGATTTATATAACAGATATATATATATATATATATATATATATATAT
>JACXVO010001856.1:2243420-2256036 GCA_015501135.1 Hapalochlaena maculosa
CTTCTTCCAGTTTCCGTCTTCCAAATCCACTCACAAGACTTTGGTCGACCTGAGGTTATAGTTGAAAACACCTGCCCAAGGTGCCATGCAGTGGGACTGAACCCAGAACCATGTGGTTGATAAGCAAGCTACTTACCACACAGCCACTCCAAATTTTTAAAAGCATCTCAGTGTTTTATCATTTGCCCTACCTGATCCCAAAAATCAGGTTGTACTGTCCCATATAGATTGTAGGCAATAAAACATTAAAGTGTAACTCTCCTGTCATTTGTGACGCTCTCCACAAAATAAACAACAAATGGATCCATCTATCTTGCTGCCATTGATTCGTGAAAAATAGGAATAACTTAAGGACAAACAATAACGTGACTGGTTGAAGGGCAAAAAGGCAGTTTTCCCCAGGCGGCGTTTTTATGGGGTCAGTACTTTGGGGCATACTGCATTAGCCTGTATAGCATTGGAGATCTGAGTTGGGGCGGTAGTCTCAAGAGCTGCTCCGGACAACAGACGTTCTAGTTACGCCACTGAAGACAATAATTTAGTTAATCAAGATTTCTTTGGTATTATAGAGATATTCGTGGCATTCTAACCACTTAGATTAATTGTGGCAGTGTTGATTATTTGCATGTTTTTATTTTAGCATGAGTTAGCTTGGTGGTGTCTGCGACGGACCGACGTCCCGTCCAGGAGGGGAACCTATACACCTATGAAACCGGGAAAATCGACCCCAATGAGCCAGCATGGCTTGAAGGCGAGGTTTCTTCTTCTAACTTGATGGTGCTCATCTCTCTAAAAGTTATAAACCAAAGGAAGAATTTGAACTCGTCAACGCAGCTCACAAAATGCTTAAAAATTACATTCTGCTCAACCACCCACCCCATCCTCATCGCTCACGAAGCACTCTATACACTTCTGTGCCATTGAAATTTGAACTTTGTCCTATAGCTTCTGATTCTCATTGGCTTCTTTTTTAAGGAGTTAACAAATAAACAACGATGTTTATAGATTAATTAAATGTTAAGGATCTCGGGATTCGCGATTCAATTCCAAATGCTCGTCGTTGTTTTAGCATCAACTGCATCACTTTTGTTGGGAAAATGCTTGAAAGTTACTTCGATCCGTTTTCTCTCCACTTTTCCTTTTCGTGTTAGTATTTATGCATTTAGATTCATGGAGTTTATATCTATGAATCCTAAAATGGTTCCTTATTTGAACTTGACAACGAAACACTCGTTAGTTGCCCACTCCCCCTCTCCCGCCGACCTCTTATGAAATATTCCTTGCAATACACGTTAATTATACCCTGCTAACCAGCGGAGGCACAATGGTGCTGTGGTTAGAGTATCTGATTCGCGGTCGTTGGATCGCGATTTCGATTTCCAAACCGGGTATTGCATGTGTTTATTGCTCGAAAAACACTTTAGCTCCACGCGGCTCCGGCATGAGTGGTGGCGAACCCTGCTATACTCTTCCGCCACAACTTTCTCTCGCTTCTATCTTGTTTGTCCCCTCTATGTATAATAAAGAAATATATACTCTGCTACCCACGCCGCTCACAAAACATTCATTCTGTTCATTCTTCGTATAAACAGAAGCTTGGCTGCATCGGTTTCCACACAATGTGTTGCAACTGTAACCGACACCTATCTAGTTTAGGTTTAGTTCATCTAAGCTTATACTTATAATTCAACAGAATTTATTTCCTTTTTTTATTTTAACGAGGAACAAATTTTCTCTCTGATATTAGGTAATAAAAACAAGGGAGATCATTAAACAGTTCAAACAGTTATCTTCCTTGTAATTTACATTTAATTAAAATGTAATTTAAGCTCGTCAAATATTTGGGTTTTCAATGCTGAAATCCATACGATACAGCCCAACCGTTTCTTCACTTGCGTGGGTTGTTTATTAAATCGAAATAGAATAAACAGCTCGCACAGGCGTGGCTGTGTGGTAAGAAGCTTACTTCTTAACCACATCGTTCTACGTTCAGTCCAACTAAATAGCACCTTGAGCAACTGTCTTTTACTATAGCCTCATGAATGCATTTGGTTAACGTAAACTGAAAGAAGCCCGTCGTATATGAAAGTGTGTGTGTCTCCTAGCTGCCACCGCTTGACAACTAACGTGAGTGAATTTAAATCTACGTAGCTTGGCGCTTTTGTGAAAAAGATAGATAAAATAAGAACCAGGGTTTTAAAATAGTATGTAGTGAGGTCAAATCATTCACTTAAAATTCAAGGTGATGCACTGGTGTGGCCTCGCTCTAATGACTGAAATAAATAAGAGATAAATGAAAGAATTTTTAAACAATAAAAATTTTAATTCTTTATTCTCATACAAAGCTTATCTTACAAAACAGCAATATACCTAGATATAACAATTAATAGTTGTTAGGGATTAAAATTTTATGAGAAATGATTATAAAATAAATGACAAAGAATATAAAATTGACAGGTTCTTGAGGTGTCTCTTTTATGAAATTCAGGTTTCTATATATTTCTCCAAATAAATTGAAGCTCACTATCTGTAAGATTCTGATGCATTCTGAGACTCTTTTGTATCTTCATGTACCAAAAGCTGAGTTATTGATGCATAATTTGTATAACAAACTTGTAAACGATATATTAAAATGCACCTACGATTTAATTAAGAAATACATACTGAAATATAATCAAAAGGATTTTCTCGTATCTTCAAAAGAAACGTTTTAACCATTTTCAACAAATAGGAGGCCATGCTAACAATTTCAGTTATAAATATATTATATTTCAAGCTTTCTTTTCTGTAGGAGAGAAAGAAATACCTTCTATCTGTCTATCTATCTACACACACACACACACACACACTGTTACTTCAACATTTCATCGAAATTGCTTCTTCAAACAGTTGCAATATCAAGAGGTAAAGATTGAGAGACAAAAGCGAATTCCTGGTTATAAAAGTCAGTCAGCATTTTTATATTGTTAGAAATATGAGCAAACCTTATACCTATTAATTAAACAAAACAAAGTAGGTGAAAGACAAACAAAAACAAATGGAAAACAGTGTGTTTACAAATACTGCAAATATCAAGATAAGGAGAGACATACATCCAGGCTTACACATATATACATGTAATTAAATATAAGTTTACATACGCTGGGTGGGGTGGGGGTATGTATGGATATACTCACACACATGCACAATGCAACTTGCAAAAATATGGCTAAAAATCAAAATACAACAGAATTACTATAAAAATACCATTTATAAGATTTCAAAGCCATAGCTATAAAACCAAAATAAACCAAAACCGAAAAAATTATAGTAAAGATTATTTGCCAACCTAATGCAGCAGTCCTATTTGGAATGAATGCTTCTGTTGTCTAGCCCCAGGAGACATCGTCTCCAGCTGGCTATGCAGCACAAGATCTGTGTCCTTATGTTTTCGAACAGGGAGTTTGAAAGATTTTGAAAACAGATTAACATAACAAATCAAGTTCTAGATATATAATTATCCTTTCTATTATGTGCACAAGACCTGGAATTTGGTGGGGTGGGTGGGAGAACAGTCAATTACATCAACCTTAGTGGTCAACTGGTACTTATTTCGTTGACCCACTCCATCTCCCATCTCACCAAAAGTATGAGAGAGAGACAAAGACAACCTCAACAGTTTCAATGAAGCTTGTTTCCCAATCACATGGTTCTGGGTTCGATTTGAATAAAATCTGAATCAAAAGTGTCCATAGATAAAAATGGTTAAGAAACACTGCTTTATACCAATGATTCCTTACACTTGACTGGTACTTTATTTTTGTCAACTCTGAAAGGATGAAGGGGGCAAGATGGCTGTGATGCATTTAAACTTAGAATGCAAAACACAAGGCATTTTTGTCTGATGCTCTACTGATTCTATCAATCCATCACTCTGAAATACTTATGAGGAGACTTCAATATATTCCTAAAATTCTGAGCTGAATTTATTTTTTTTTTAATTGTGTTAAGACGCTTGTTTCCCAATCACATGGTTCTGGGTTCGATCCCATTACATGACACTGTGGGAAAATCTCTTCTACTAGCCTCATACTAACCAAAGCCTTGTGAATGGATTTTTAAGGTAGAAACTAAAAGTGTGTGCATGTATGCGTATTAGCTAGCTTACAAACCACATAGTTCAGGGTTCAATCCCACAGTGTGCCACCTTGAGCAAGTATCTTCTAGTATAGCCTCGGGCCAACCAAAGCCTTCTGAATGGATTAGGTAAACAGTAGCTGGAAGAAGCCCGTCATATATATATATATATATATATATATATATTCTCTGTGTGTGATTTTGACAGTATTTCTCCCCCCACTATCGCTTGACAACAGATGCTGGTATGTTTGTCTCCGTCACTTAGCAGTTCGGTGAAAAGAGACTGATAAAATAAGTACTGGGCTTACAAAGAATAAATTCTGGGGTTGATTTGTTCGATTAAAGGCAGTGCTCCAGCATGACCACAGTCAAATGACTGAAACACATAAAAGAATAAAAGAATATATGTCTGTATGTTTGTCTGTTCCCCACCACTGCTCGACAACTGGTGTTGGCATGCTTAAATCCCCTTACATCCCCTTAACATAGCAGTTCAACAAAAAAACCCATAAAGTAAGATTTAGGCTCTACAAGATATGTCCTGAAGTCAATTTGTTTGACTAAAACCTTTCAAGTTGGTGCCCCAGAATGGCCACACTCAAATGACTGAAACAAGCAAAAGATAAGCGAAAGATTTAGGAGCTGTTGTAGCGCACTTGAGCACTATGCACAATAATTTCATTATTATTTACACACTGGGGTTAATGCAATTGACTTAACCCCTTTGTCTGCCCGTGTTTGTCCCCTCTGTTTAGCCCCACCTCCGCCCCCTGTGGGCTATGAAGAAATTGTTATTATTCTTTACTTTCGTTTTTGTTTGCTTTTTTCTTCATTTTCACTTTTTTGTATTTGTTTTTGAATGGTGTTAAACGACCTCCTCACATGTTCCTTAAAGGGCCTACTCACATATTTCTTACAATATAAAAATGCTGATTAATTTTGATGATTAATTATTGTTTGTCATCACAAGAATTCGAAAGTTAGACTCTGCCTCCAAAGGGAAATAACTCTACTCGACTCTTCCGATTTTTATCTCTCCGCGTCGGACAGGACGGTAAGACAACCAGAGAGAGGAGGTAATAGTTTCAATGAGGAGAAAATAAAATGCTAAGTTATGCTTAACACGTCATATATTCAGGGGAGTAAATTGGTACGTTTTAGAATGCTGGGCAAAATGCCCTACAGCTGTAGTTCCCTATCTTCTGAATTCAAATCGTGATGTAACAATGTTTTCATGCTTCCAAGAGGAATAAAATCATTTTCAGCCATATACTGGTTTGAATTTAATCAGATGCTCCTTTCTTCCCAAAGTTTCAGTTATGTACCTGCTCCTACTATGCACTTGTTCCTACTATCTACCTGTTCCTAGTATCTACCTATTCCTATGATGTACTTATTCCTACTACCTACCTGTTCCTACTATCTACCTATTCCTACTATCTACCTGTTCCAACAATCTACCTATTCCTCTGATGTACCTGTTCCTACTATCTACCTATTCCTATGATGTACCTGTTCCTACTATCTACCTATTCCTATGATGTACCTATTCCTACTATCTACCTGTTTCTACTATCTACCTATTCCTACTATGTACCTATTCCTAGTAAGACTATACATTACCTAATTCCTAATTTATCAACAAACACAGTTTGATACCAAGCTCAACGTTATCATTAAAATATCTAAATGATGCATCGAAATAAATTTTTAAAAAAACATCCATAAAACATGAAATTTCCATGGGTCCAGTAAGTACACAACTAATCTTATACATTTTTTTGTTTTCTTTTTAACAGATAAGTTTAAATATTTCTAATACTGCTATTGTTTGACGAGTTCGTTTTGGTGTAACCATCTTTAGTGTCTCATTAGTAAATCAAGGCCTAACTCTCACTACTGACTCGTCTGTTCAGTTAGGGCTGTGGCACTTTTAATTTTTGAATTTAAAGAATGCTTATTGTGGGGACATAGCCAACTATTCCCCCTTCTTCCTTTCTCTCTCCACTGTGAAGTATCCTCTACCCCACCCAACTTTACACTCCTTCTCTATGGTACTACTCAGCTGCAGGGACCACCTGAGATCAGAATCAGCATCCTCCCATCCCAGAACTACTTGTTGTACCTTCAACCATTACTCTCTCTCTCTCTCTCTCTCTCACCACACCACTGTACACCGTTCTTAAAATTTCTTATCTGCAGTTATTCTCAATACCTTCTATCTATCATTATGCCCCACTTACTATGGCCCCTTTAAAGATATATAACCTCTCTTTTATGATCTCACTACTTTCTGAATAATTTTTCTTCCAACCCACTCTTATATCTCTCACCTTACCGCCCTCCACACTGGTATTTCCTTTCAGCTACCTCCATGCTTCTTCATCACTCACTATTTTTCACTTCTACCATCATCTTTGACAATATTAACCCCACTTACCCTCTTATGAAAGTCTCCACCCTTTCATCTCCTAGTATAAAGCTGCCCTCCTCAGCGTCCATATTCTTGAAATGGTGACTCACAAATGCCAGTGGCACAAGAAGAGCACCAACACACATTGCAAAGTACTTCCCATTAGGAAGAGCAGCCAACTGTAAGAGAACCTGTCAAAATAGATACTGGGGCAAGATGCAGTCCTTGGGCACAGGAAATTCTGTCAAACCACTTTATTCATACTAGCAGTATGGAACATATATATTAAACAAAGACGACAATGATGATAAACATATGTATATAGCCATTACTCGTAATCAAAAATTATTTGGTATCAGCATGCACCATGATTTTACTGATGGTTTTAGGTGTCCTTAAAGTCACAAACATCCTCTCAACCTTTCTATTCTTGATTTATCTATCCTCATGAAGACAGAGGGAAAGGGAGGAAGAGGAGGAGAGCTGCAACAGCAAAGGACTGGTGCCCTATTGATCCCAAAAGGATGAAGAGCAAAACTAAAACTAGTGAGATCTGAAATTAGCTGGAAAAAGAGAGCAAAACATTGTTAACACATTCTATCCAACATGGACTAAGCTGCCAAGTGACATACCATGTGTGTGTAGTATAGGCATGTGGTTTATTTTACAACTACAGGCTGTTCAGTTTGATCCCACTACATGATGTGTTGTGCATCATTTTCTACTGTCTTAGATCAACCCATGCTTCGTAAATGTATCTGGGTTGACAGAAACCATATACAAGAATATCCAGTTTGAGAATTATACAAGTAATTCAAAGGTATAGCCTTGTCAAACACTCTATCATATCGATTCTGTTTCAGAATTACATTATAAATGCATAGATCAGTGAGATACTCAGCCACTGCATACACATTTAGTACACATATACGTATACATATTAATTCGGTTGAACACACACACACACTATATATATATAAAAGCTTATACTCTTCAATGAAGAGATGGCTCCAAAATGTCAGACACCTCTTCTTACCAATTTATCCAAACTCATTAACTTTACTGTATAATCTTAACTAAGACAGACCACCACCAGTTCCCACAGACTCTGGTTCTTACTATATTATTTATTGTACATTTTATTCAAAATGTTCTAATTTAACAGCATTTGTACAAGAGTTGCCATGTTTAATTGTATAAATCTATAAACAATAAGAATTCTTTCTACTACAGACATAAGGTTTGAAATTTCGTGGAATGAGGGCTTGTTGATTGAATCAATGCAAATGTTTCACTGATACTTATTTTATCGACCTTGAAAGGATGAAAGGCAAAATCAACTTCAGTGGCATTTGAACTCAGAACATGAAGACAAACAAAATGCCAATAAACATTTTGCCCAGCATGCTAACAATTCTGCCAGCTTGCCACATTATAAACAATAATAATAATAACAGAATAACAATATCATAACCTCATTTCATGAAATATTTGAGATTTTTCCTAACTTCATTTGCTAAATCAAAAACCACAATAATTGATTGATTCTAAGTGAAGAACAGGAATATGGCAAGAATCCATAAAGCCATCTCTGCTCTTCAAGACGTCTATGGACCAGGAGAGGCAATAAACAACTGCATAGCGACCTGGAGAAAACAGGAAGACTTTTAACTTGAGAGACAGTATTTCTCTCTCTCAGAGTCATTATCATGTGCAGGACAGGACATGATGATGGTTCAGCAGCTTTGCCTAGAAAATTACAATTAACGATCAGGCATAGAAAAAAAAGAAAAAGAAAGAATAAACAGAGGTAGTGGCAATAAACGTCCCAAACTCATCGGCCATCAGACCTGTCCACAATGGAAGAGCAAACAATGACATCAAAAACTATTTCACTGAAGCAAGAGACACCTTTAAAATGCGAAACAATGCATGGAGTTCATTCCTCTCAGAAGTACAACAACAACAAACTGAGAATATATCCGAACTGCATCTTAACTACATTATGGTGGAATGGAATGCTGGAAGATAACAGAAAGGGACTTCACCAAGTTCCACATAAAAATCATCAAAAGGATATTGTGGATCTTCTGGACTAACACCTTCTCTTGTCATGCCATTCAGAAAGTCATGTGAGCTGCAGTTTGCCTATGACTGGTGTAGATCTCCTGACCTCATACCTTCACCAGTCAACAATTACTTATTTGGTGTAGAGAAAATGCGGGTATGTCGTCTGAAGAGATCATGATACTATCATCATCTGAACAATTCTTTACTAATCAATACAGGAAAAGATGGCAGAAAGAAAGCATGAAAAATATTTAGTATCAAATAGTGGAATGTGAGAATCCAAGACTATGAAACACCACTGAAATACCATTCAGAAGCTCACACAGAATGGGCAAGAATGGCGTGAAGAACAAACTCAAACCAAATTATTCCATTCTAGTAGGACCTGTGGGAATTTCGTCTTATGAATTTTCTTTTCTATGTTGATGCACAAATTTACAGAACAACATAACATTGTTTTATTGTTATATATAGGATACAGCAACAAGAACCTCTTGCTCACTACTCTCAACATAAATTTCAACAGCAAAATATGGTGTACACCAGATCAAACCAAGATGGTAACTGAACAAAAATGGTAAAGCATTAGCCACAGGAAGACACTATTACTAGCTACCTAACTTCAATAATGCCATTCCAATGACTGTGTACAATGTGGGAGGTTTTTCTTCTGCACCCTCTATTTTAATTATATTGGGGTTTTTGCTGCATTTAAAATTGGCTCCAACACATAAGCACCATAAGAAGCAGAGTAATATTAATGATAATAATTTACAATAACATTTTTTTTTAATATCATTTACAGCTCCATAAATATGTTGGATTGAAACATTTCTGGGTAGAATGAAAGAAACAGATTTTAAACACCAACAGTGAGAAAGGAAAAAAATAAAAGCAATATTTTAATAATTACATATAATTTTCAAATAATATTGAATGAGCTATTATCAATTTATTTAATTATTTATAAATGGATCTCTATTTTTACTTCAGTGGAACAATGTTAACCAAATATTCATAATAAAAGACTTTGTTGTCCAAAATCAATTCATTATCATTTTAGCTATTCAAAACAATATTTCCTAATTCTTTGCCACAGCACCAATGTAAGAAAAGAAACACTAACAAACTCTGCACCATTCTCTTAAAAACATTGAAAGACAAATAATGTCTTGGGTAGTTTTTCCACAAACAATAAACCATGTTTCCAAAGATGTTGTATCATGAACTTAGCGATGGTTTGTTGTTTGAAGCAAAACAACTTGTAGAGTCACACAGTGACTACTTTAGATCGCTGTAGCGCCGTTTCAGTGTGCGATATTTTCTCAGCATGTATAAAGCTTCAAGTTCTTTAACAATATATTCACCACGGGCAATCATTAGCTCAATGTCCTTGGGATCTGTCAGGTTCTGGTTCCTTAGGAAAACAGTCTTTAACTTGGTCCGGAAATATTCATAACCTTTTGGATAGTCTTTTCCCAAGTGTAATAACTAGAAAATAGTAAATTAAGACATCAGTCAGTGAGATGAGAGAAAATATCCACTGAATCGGAAACATTTCCAAGAATATTCTTAGACAATTTAATAGTACTTAATGCATTTACTATTATCATTAATAGTCTAACAATTATTTTGGTATATTAGATATAATGATGAAAACAGTTATCCATATACACCAATATTGTATAGATACAGTTTGGGTGGGACCTCTGAAACCCAGTGCATTTTGCCGAACATGAGCACAACCATAATACTAAATACTGTCATTTTTGAGCTGCTAGGAAGAGAAAAAAATGCTAAATGTCATTCAAGCCATGCCCTATAATCTTAAGGAAGGAAGGAAGGAAGGAAGGAAGGAAGGAAGGAATGGAGGAAAGAAAGAATATACTGGATATTGTGCTCTTAGATACACTGTATCTGAAAATAAAAGTAGTGATGGCTGCTATTGGAATGCCTTTGATCATAGGTCTGCTCAATCTCATAACTGATTCGGGGTTAAACATCAGCAAAATGCCCAAAATTAAAAAAGAGTTACAACTTTTTCATTTCCCATCTGTTTTTTCCATGCTGCATGGGTTACATGAATATATTACTGAGGCATTGTTTTACTGTGGGATGCCTTACCTGTCACTAACCTTTACCTGCCTTTCAAGAAAAAGACTGTTGAGATGCTTGAATGGAGATGTGTAGATTTGTGCTGTATCCAAGAAGTAAAGTGGAGAGGAAGTCTTGCTAGGTTCCTCACAGACAAAGAGTATAAGATTTTCTGGGTAGGGAACACTGACAGGGTGTACTTCTTGCAGAGAAATGGTAATTGGGGTAGTCAGACTTTGTGATAGAATACTTAAGAATACTAATCTAAATTTGTGCTGCAACATGGATTAGCAACTATTATCTTGGCTTATGCCTTCAGTCAAGCTTAGCTGATAAACAGACCAATTTTATGACACCCTCTTACAGACTACCTTGTCAATGAGTGACAGGCACCTTCTTTTTGTGATTGGACAACATGCAGGGGGCTTCCCCAGCAAACATGGTGGCTATGGTTTTGATTCCTGCAATGAAGAGAGAACCAGACTGCTGGAGTTCTATGATACAAATGATCTTATGAGTTGCAATTGTGACTTCAAGAAACCTGCTCGTCACCTATTCACCTATCAGTCTGATGGAAACGCTAATCAAATTTACTCCATCCTCACCAAGAAACGGGAAAGATGGCTACTTATAAATGAGAAAACTTTCCCATGGGAAGAATGCACCCTGCAATATAGGTCAGTGGTTAGCAACTTCAGGATCAGGGTTGAATGGATGCCCAGAAGATAACCAGCATAGACAAGGGTTTGGAAGCTTTTGATGAAATAGAGGAGAATACAGTATCACATGATGTGAAAGACAACAGGAGGTTCCAATGGGACAACCTGTTGAAAGTTACTGACCAGATCTGTGGATGATGCAAAGTTCCCTCTCAGCCCAAAGTAACATGGTGGTCAAACAATATAGTTGACAGGGTCATTATGGAAAAGAAACAGGCAATGAAGGACTAAAAGAATGGTGGTAGCAAGGAATTGTATCAAACTGTCGGAAGGGAAGCTAGGAGACAGGTTTACTCAGCCAGAGGGGAAGCAGATAAGAAAAACATTTGCCAAAGTTCTGCATAATGAAGATCAAAGACTTGAACTGTTTCATGTTGCAAGACAGTGTGTGAGAGAGAATCGTGATGTCATAAGAGAGAGAAATGTGTCCACATGGATGATGGCTCACTTGCATTTAATGAGGCTGCAAAGAGAGAGACTTAGAGATGCTACTATGAAAGATTGCTAAATGAAGAGAATAAATGGCAGAAAGAGAGTCTGCCAAATGTTGGTCCAACAGAGGGACCAGCTATCCAAATTGACAGTACCTTGGTAGATAAAGCAATTAAAGGGTGTAAAGACATGGAAAGCTCCATGGCCCATCAGGAATAGCTGCAGAGATGCTTAAAATATCTGGTGGTGCTGGCTATAGTCTAGTTACTAGTTACTCATATAGTGAATCAGGTAATACATGAAGAAGTTGTGCCCAATGACTGGTGTAGCAATACCATAGTCAACTGATACAAAGGTAAAGGTGATGCATTAGATATGAATAATTACAGAGGTATCAAGTTGTTGAATCAAGTAATGAAAGTCATGGAGAGGATCATAGCATAACTAATTAGGGAGTTAGTTAGTCTAGACGAGATACAGTTTGGATTTGTGCCAAAGAAAAGTGCCACTGGTAAGACAGCTACTAGAGAAATAGCTAGCCAAAAGTAAACTTCTGGCCTTCATTGACATGGAGAAAGCCTTTAACAGGGTCCTCCAATCTCTTATCTAGTGGTCAATGCAGAAATTAGGGATAAATGAGTGGTTAGTGAGAGGTGTATAGGGATGATATCAGTAAGGTGAGGGTTTGCAACAAGTGTAGTAGAGGATTCTGGGTAGGCGGTAGAGGTCCACCAAGGACCAGTCCTCAGTCCCCCTCTTATTCATCACA
>JACXVO010001909.1:622216-634058 GCA_015501135.1 Hapalochlaena maculosa
TATATATGGGTCTCTGTATGTGTATGTATGTTTTATGTATGCATGAAAAGTCACGCGTGCCCACCAGAGACACATATACAGTCAAAAACACAGACATAAACGAATGAATATATTAATTAAAAATGTGTGTACCTATCAGTATTTAATTATATTTATATATCTATATATACACAAACACATACACACACATATGTATATTGCATATGTAAGTATATTATGTGCGCATATATAGACACACACACACACACATATATATATATATATATATATATATATATAACTCATCCAGGCACATAATTACTTGTATGCGTGTGTGAGTAAGTGTGTGCATGTTTAGTTTGTGTATGTTTAATTTTCTATACGGTTACACTTAAATGGAGGTATAAAAATTCAGCGTTGCACAAAGGGCACAAGGATACACAGTTATTGATATATTTTTTTATATTTCCGTCTATCTGTATATTTCAAGTGCGATTCATATAATGAAATAATGTTGTTGAGTGCGTATGTTCAAATATATATATAATGTGACAATTTAAGACTCATTTGGAGTAAATTGGTAATGGAGAGTAGATGGGAAAATTGTTAAGTGCTGTACTATATCAAGTATTCTTTTATTCTTTTATTCTTTTACGTGTTTCAGTCATTTGACTGCGGCCATGCTGGAACACCACCTATAGTCGAACACATCGACCCCAGAACTTATTCTTTGTAAGCCGAGTACTTATTCTATCAGTCTCTTTGGCCGAACCGCTAAGCGACGATGACACAAACACATCACCACCGGTTGTCAAGCGATGGTGGGGGGACAAATACAGACACAGAAACACACAGAAAGGATATATATATATATATATATATATATATATACGACGGGCTTCTTCCAGTTTCCGTCTACCAAATCCACTCACACGGATTTGGTCGGTCCGAGGCTATAGTAGAACACACTTGCCCACACGTGCAGTGGGACCGAACTTGCCCACTTGCCCACTTGCCCACACGTGCAGTAGGACCGATCCCGGCACCATGTGGCTGGTAGAGAAACTATTTACCACGAGTCCACTCCTGCACCTATACATATTGAGAAATATGCTGTAGAATGTACTGGTGTAGTTCAACGTGTTATATTTAACAATGTTTAGTTCATCCATGAGCTTTATAACTCTCATGTCTCATCAAAATATATATTTTATACTCTTTTATATAATTGTTGACAGATACATTTCGTTAATAAATGATAATCATGCCAGGTAATTGGAAAATTTTGTTTCTTGTTTAAAATTACTCAAAAAACAGATAATGTAGATTAAATATACATTATATTTTGAATAAAATATTGCAATATTCAAAAACGTTTTTATAGGTCTAGCCATCAATATCTCACCTGGAAATATTGAGATACAATAAATACTTCACTTATGTAGCGACACATGAATCACCAATTATACATTTTCATTTATCTGAATCGCTTTGTATTTATTATATATTTTAAAAAGATAAACAACGCATTATGAATTCCAGTTACACATACATTTGACTGTTAATATCTGTGACGCGTTTACTTCCGTTCCTAATTCAGATTTACGGGTTCCGGACAATTAAATTGTATTAAACTGTATTTACTATGACTCGATTGCGACAAATGAAGATGTATAAGTGGGAAATCTTGTCTGGGTACGTAAGTGAATTTGTATTGTGTTTTATTATTTCCAGGTCAGGTACCGATTATCAGAACTACAGATATGTTATTCAATATAGCACCGTTTATCAATATAGCAATACAATAGTCACGAACGACCATGTGTTCACTCTTAAAAAGCACAAATCGATGCAAAATCGTGTATGGAAGGCCAGCACCACCCTTTCCTCCCTTTGTCACTGTTATTACCCAAGGAAAGACAAACCGATACAGCTCTTCACCAGTGATGTCACAGATCATTTCTATATTTTAGTTAAATTGAAGCAATACAAAATGAAATGAAGTGTGTTGCTCAGAAGTATAACCTAGTGCCCAGTCGAGCAATCGAACTCAGTAACCCATGAATGTAAACCCGATGCTCCTAAACACAGAGCCATGCGCCTTTACAGAAATGACGTAGCAATGGCTACATAATGAAAATTGTCGACCGTTATTTTAAGGTAATGATATATTATATTTTTCAATAACGTTAGTCTTCAGCCTTTAGCCATAATGGAGTTTCCATGAAAAAGATACGTTGGATTCAATCGATCAAGTAATGAGTTTCGTAACAGTCATCGATATCTGATCCTGAGCGAATTTTCCCATCAAAATGTATAAATACGGACACACTAAATATCAGAAATTCTATTTGTTTTACGCTTCGATTCACGAACAAATCCTTATAAATATGTACAAAACACATCCTAAAACTCATATATACTCGCACATAAATGAGTGCATTTAGTCGGCAGAACCTATACGGGAGCCGATTGTAAGTGCATATATACGTGAGTATATGTTATGTGCGTATGGGCCAGTCTATGTGCAGGTAATAACTAAGATACACTGACTCTAGCATTGATATCATAAGCTAAATATCAACTTCAACAAATTTGTGAAACCGAGCCAATATTTGAATCCATTACACAAATTTCTGTGCAGTAAAATCGAGCATACGTTAACATAGTTGGAAAGCATATTTTAGATCGACACACTTATACCTGCGTCAACGAATGTGTGACTTTTCACACATATTTGATAAGGTTTCCGACATGGCTGTTTGAATTATATGTTGTATTTATAATAACAAAATGTTTTTCTTCTATTTTGTATGAATAGTGAGTCGTATGTAAAATTACTGGGAAACATTTGTAAAAGTTCCCTCCCATAAAAAAATAACTTTAAACTAAACTAGTAGTAAGACGAATAATGTTCTGATACTCACTAAACGAGAGCGATAAATTTTGTTTGTAGATATCCAATGACCTGGATTAAGTTCCATGTTTACAAGTAACACTTTTGCATGGCTTAGAAAATAACTTCGCATAAAACATATTAGTTCTAAATACAGTATTCGCCAATAGTGATTCCACATTGCAATGACAAGCCACCATAAAACAAACTTAATATGACTTTTAATGGAGATACTGATAGACAAGGTGATGAAATAATCAAATGTTGAGGAACAGAATGGTAGTATAACACCGAACAAAAGAATATAGGAAAACTTAGTATAGTACAACGGAATACAGGAACGGCATATGATTTCTACGTAGGTTTGCAAACGTTAATCCGCACACACACTCGATCACGTATATATGTGTGTGCGTGTAAGTATGTATACATTTATATGGTATTGCACAGCTAGACATGTTTTTCTTCAAACGTGTTTAAAGGTATCTAATGTGTTTGTGATCATATATTCCCACACATATGATGTGGTTCCCTTTTTGCTTGTATACGTATCTGAAATGTATGACCAAAATTATGTATGAGCGTGTGCGTAAATTTCAATATTCAAGGGTGTCTTTGTACGTGTATGTGTAAGATATGCAGTAATTGTGTGTGCATGGTAGCCTGTATAAATTAATGTTTCATTTGTAAGTGTTCAGTGTCTACGTAGCTGCAAAGTATGAAAACAAAACGTGAGGTAAGTCAAGATGGTGTGCAGACAGGAAAATGAACAGAATAAAAAATGGTTGCCGCTTACAATTCACAAACACGTACGCATATAAGCACACACAAACACAGAATACACACTAAGACACTTACACTTACACATGCATATATATATATATATATATATATATATATATATATATATACCTCACATATATACACACACACATATATATATATATATATATATGTACGTGTGTGTGTCTGTATGTGTATATGCAATACATGTATTGATGGAATAGATATCGATATTGGAGAATGTAAAAGTCTTTGAAAAAATTTTTAAGAGGCCGTGAAAAATTCTATTGACTGTATCTTTTATAAACACATCCGGTCAACATGTCAAACCTTGTTCGACTTCATATTTTGATACATTCAACTAAAACATTAGTCGGCTCTACGAGCAATAGCGGAATCGATTAATGCACTTCAACATTCATTGCACGCTGGCCATCATCATTATTAGTACTGACTTCTTTTTATTTCCCATTTCATAGTCATAGTTTGTTTGTCGGTGTTATTTTATGTTCCTACATTTTCAATTTGTTCTACGGAACAGGTAAGTGGTTGAAATATTAATGTGCACTATATATGGGCGTGGATGTCATTTTATGTTAATACAGTTGCATCGCAATAACTTCATTCCAAGTGTGATTCCATAGGTTCATTACTTAGGCAAGTACATTGCATACTACATCTATTGGTTAGTGATATTTTAGTGTTTTTGAGACGGTAAATCGAAACACTACGTAGCTGTGTATATGTGTGCGTTCATACATACATCATATATCATTCATACATACATACATACATACATACGTACATACATACATATATACGTGTGGCTCTAAGCGCGCTCGCGCGAGTGTGTGTGTGTACTCATACATACAATTTATTATTCCTTTCAAGTGTGGTCAACATCCAAAGTAATCCATTCTGTGGCATAAATATTATTTGATGTACAGCGCACAAATTTAACCGCTACCAATAGTTTCATGCATTAGAGACACGAATCTAGACATCTATTTATTCGAAGATTGTCAATTCAAACAGAACACTAAAATGAAAGGTATAAGGAGAAACAATATCAAGATAATGTATTGGAATGATGAAATAAATAATTATGTTGAACTTAACGAAATGAATTATCCAGTTGTTGTAGAATAACTGATAGGAGTCCAAACCGATGAGAAGGTTATTTAATGCAGAGAAAGCTGTGGTCACATGCCTGCTTTTACTGAAAAGTTTAAATTTGGTATTCTGTAGTATGGTAAAAGCCGCTGAAGCCGTATTTCATAGACCAATTAAAGACAATGTATCTGCACTTGACTGAATGTGGTGTTTATTTAGTTTCGAAATGCCATGCAATGGCTAGCCGACACGGTGGTTTTAATTTCATCGCTGTGACGGCAAGAAAACAATATATTCTGCATAACATCTTTTGAAATTGTTTTCAATTAAGCTGATTTAATTCTTCTCTATTAGGGTATCATGTAACATTGCTATATATTTTAACTCTTATGCAGTAAAGGGGTCATCCTTTAGGATCCCGTGCGTTACAAGCAGAAATAGGCTGTTGTGATAACGTTTATGAGTGAGAATGTTAACGTGAGCTAATGTTCTTCATAATCGGATGGGCAGTGTATGATATTTCATTTGCCTGACAGTTAGAAACATTTCTCTATTCGTGCTTCAATTAGGGATGTTTGGTGTTATGGGGATGATAGTAATACTATAACCTAAGCTACGTGACGATTGATGTCATCGTCCGTTTAAATACTGTCAGTCAGTAGAGTGGAGTGTACGAAGTAGACGTCCATAGAGAGTTGTGTTCTTGTTAAACTTGTCTAGATATACTGTTATACTGGATGTGATGTTACAGCAGTCCGACAAATGATTACAACAGTGGCTAGAGTGATTAAGAAATAGACAAGGGATTCACTAACTCACTGGAATTATGAAACACCCAAGTAGTTACGAAACTCCAGAACGATATCTAAGTAAATTTTAGGGAATACCAAATCGTATAATTATGGAAAAATTGTTGGTCTTTTAGCTTGAGTTCCCAAAGGGAGCAACAATAGTTAAAGGAGAACAACAGCAGCAGCTACAATTTCAAGAACAACGGCAAATACAAGAACAACAATAATTACAGTCACAGCAAGAAACTCTGCAGTTATTGAATAGAACAGGTTCGAAAACAACGTGAAAAATTGTTCTCACTGGGTTATGTTGCGAACTCGATAACAGAATTTAAATATAAAACAGTCGAACGAGTTATCTTCGAGACATGCTATAGAAGATACAAGCAAATATCTATACAATGCTGTTTTTGTGTGTATGTGTAGACGGTAGAAGTTCTCTTAAACTATTCAGTTGGTTTCTTTGAAAGATTACTCACTCCTAGTTGATACGTGTCGCAACCCCACAGTAGCTTTCTTATTCAAATCGACCAGTAGCGATTATAAAACGCGCCGTGAACGTATATAGCGTCAGCGAAGTAAAATAACGCCTTGATATTTCTATATCAAGATAAGTAACTCAAATCTAAAACGAATGCCAAGACCAAACAAACTTATTTTATTTCCTGACTACTTATGGAAAACCAATCGACATTTTGCAGTTTTTTATGTAAACATTTATCTCAAAAATTTCCCCCTTTTTACTCAACAGTTAAATAAAATCCATCAAGGCCGGGCGATACTGCTTGTCTACAGTAAAGAGTGCAAAGATCGGGTAATAATTTGAAAACACCTCTAATCTCAAGAAATCTGGGGCCAAAATATGAACGTTACAGCAATTTCGTACACCCGAAAACAAAACCGTCTGACATAAACTTTAAAGATATACTAGAGGTATACTGTAATTTTTTTTATTGAGAATAGTCCATTGTTCAATACAAACGGTAAATTTTTGAAGCTAGAAAAGAACAATGCGAAATACTATATCACAAAGGTTGGTAGAGTTAATAAAGATTGTAAAAACTTTAAACTGGAATTATTAACTCCAAATATGTCCAAATACATGACGTTTACTCAGGTATTAAGTGCAGAAAATGAAGCAGAAGTAACAACCAGAATTCTCACTTAGCTGAAAGGAATACAGGTTGTAACTTTATATAAGCTGTCAGAATGGTGTGAATGAATAGTAAGTCTAAGACACAAAATAGGGAAATTTGAACATAAAAGTTGCTCCCACGTTAAACAAGTGAGAAACAAGGTGAATAGAAATAAATCGTGTGTTAAAATTCAGTAAAACAGGAAAGCAGGCAATCAAGAATCAAACGCATGTTTTTGCATGTGTCGGACTACAACCGAAAAGAATGTACCCATTTATTTCTTTATTGCCTACAAGGGGCTAACGTAGTGTGAACAAGCAATAACAGAAAATTTGGTTGGACTAGTCGATTAAATCGTTCCCAATAACGCGATTTCTACTTAATTTATCGATCCCGAAGGGATGAAAGGCTAAGTCGGCTTCGGCGGAATTTACCGACAGACGAAATATCGCAAAACATTTCGTCCCACGTGCTAACGTTTCTGCCAGTTCATCACCTTCTACCCATTTAAAACTCAGAATGTTAGCATTGTCGGGTAATTTGACGCGGGAAAGCGCACTGTGAAATCTTGAAGGAACGTAGGAACAAAGAAAAGAGATTAACCAAAACACCATCGAAAAAATATACCAAAATGAAATCTGAAAATCTGAAAATAGAAAATAGACGAGTAAAATTGCAGTTAGAGAATGGAACGGATATTACCATCTAAAATTTAAGAAGCTTGAAATTATATCAATAAATCAACATTAATCATATCTACAAAAACCCTACACGGCGTCACAGGTAAATATAGCGTTTTATTGACGAATATTTGTGAAACTTTACATTTCCTTAAATGAAAACGGCAAAAGTTTGTTAACAATTTCACCTATTCGGCACAGGTTTGATAGAACTATTCTGATTGTGCAATACGCTCATAAATGTTTTAGGTAGGAACCTAGTCGCTGGAGTCAAAGATTCAAATGCAGCGGAAGGATTGAAATAAAAAATAAAATATATTTTCGTGGATGTTTTCTCCGAAGAACTTTTCTGCTGCTCCGAAACAGAAGCGAATGTCGCAGTAAAAATTCGCAACACCTGTGTTTAAGTTAACACGCAATGTGAGATTCGCATCAATAGTGAACGTTAAATAGGGATAGAGAAAACTTGAAAGGCTTGGAGACATCGAGATGACGGATCACTGAGACTGGGCGTCTTCTACGGTCTACATTAGAAGATAGGATAGCTCAAGCGTTTGGCGGATCTTTTTTTACATAAATTTGCTGTGTTTCCAGGAACTGTTCACGGAATTGAATGGAGGGACATTCTTCTCAAACTTAGACCGTTGAGAGGAATATCTACAAATCCAAGCAGGAGAAGAATGCTCATACTTATTAACCATTGATACACAACATGGTTTATTTAAAATTAAGCATCTTTCATTCCGTATAAAACTAACCCGTGAGTATTTCTACAACTTACTGACACACAGATGGGTGACTGTGATTTTGTTATCACTTAAGACTCCTCAATAAAAGCAAATCAGAAGAACAACATGTAACCCATGTTAAAAGTATAATAGAAAATATTAAAGATTGCGACGTCAATTTAACGGAAGGCAAATCGAGATTTTATGAATAAAAATTAAAACTTCTGCCCAGTTTATAGAAAGAAAAGGACGGAAGCAATTCCATTTAGAGCAAACGCTGGAAGACATATTTCCCACGCCGAATAATATGCCTATGCTAGAAGCATTTTGGGGTTTAGTAAATTGCTATCACATTACTAAATTTGTTAAAAACAATGCAAAATCATGTTGAACTGTTGTGTTCCAGAAGTCTTAGTTTAAAAGTATTTTAATATTGGGCTTTTTGTTAACGCATTTTTCCCAATGCTTGGTATTATATTGGTTAGAGATGTGAGTGAATACGGTGTCAGAACATGCACAAATATGACGATTAGTACAAAAAGGCTACATCGCATCTGTCATGAACATTATGACCAGCTGAAATGATTTAGTGTCCAATAGAAAAGAGAGCATTAGCAATTATATTCGGCTTGAGAAAATTCCAAAGATTTATTCGTGGGAGATGATTCTGTTTACAAAGATTTCCTCGCCCATTAATGTCAATATATCGCTCTAATCTTGAAATATCAATTCACAGCGAGTAGATTACAGCGATAGGGCAACGCATTAGAGAATTGTGATTATATAATGGAATATTTACCGTAACAAAATCTATGCTATGCAAAAGGTTTGTCCAGATTTATTCCGAAACACTGAGAGTCTATCAATGATTTGGCAATTGCAGCAATAATATCAGAAAAATAAATAAATAATGGAATGTGAAATTACTGGTAACCCTAGAAGACATAAAGAAGGCAGCGGAATAGGAAATATTCATAATAGACATTAAAAGATTACTGTGTACAGAGAAATCATATAGCAGCATGGTTGGTACGTAATGAAACCAATATGTGATACGTTACGCAACTTTTGGTGGCACACCGATGTATCCCCAAAATGTAGTAATACATGAAACACTGCATAAGAAAAGGGAGAGGGGATTTTATGTTGGATACCCTGATATTTAGAGGAAGAAACTATCAAAATGCTACTAGATTTACTAGCACAAAATGGATAGAGAAATTGGAAATTTGAGAATAGTTTGTATAGGATGCGTTGTAACAACAAAACTACTGAAAATAAAACTTGAAACGTAGTGAAAACAAGACGTTCTGTGGTCGAGACTACACACCAATTTCGCTGGTTCTTTAAACGATTCATACTACTCAGCAGTAGTGGATAGTCTCTCTAAATGGCCAGGGATTTGTATGTACAAAACGCCAACCTCTTCAACTACAACATACCTTTTACTCAAGTTGTTTAAGATACATGGCATCCTCGACACGATAATGTCTGACAATGTGCGTAAATTGTGAATCTTTTGAATTTAAAAGTCTTATAAAATGTTGGCAGCAATACATGTAACTAGTGTGCTAACCTACTACAGGTCTAACGGTTAAGCAGAACGCTTTGTTTATATGTTCAACAGAGCAATAAGAAAATCAAAGAAGTAAGTTATGTATAAGGCAGTTCTACAACAATTCTTAAGGGTGTACAGCAACAACAAATGCAAAAGCATCAGCACACATGTCTCCTGCAGAGCTGATGTTTGCAAGAAAAATAGAATAGATCTTTGATAAATTGCTATATGGTAACATAAGAAAGTTTGTAACGCAGATAATGCAGCAGCATATTTCAAAATTCGTGAAAATGCATTTGTGAATGCATATAAACACGGAAAAGAAAGCTAAGAAGATTTCCAAATGAATAGGGTGACTGGTAAATTGGTAAAAGGAAGAAAGGTTGTGCGTCGGTGACGCGTGAATTAACTAAAAAAAAAACTGTTGGGAGAAAACTCAACAAAATGAAAGAACCAACGGAATGGTTATACGATACTTTTCAAGTACCGAAGCCATTGAAAATAAGTAAAAATAATACATACAAAAGTAAGAAAATGGAAACATACGGTTTTCTTGGAAGTGAATGCCAACCGAAAGAAATATTAAATGTGTAAATATATGAAACATTTGTTAAAATAAGAGGTAGGAGAATATAAAAATCATTAATATTAAAAAGAACACTACATCTCTTAAAAGAAAAGAAAACGAAAATAGGGAGATGTTATGGAGATGTGAAAACTAGTAAGAATATCCCTCAAACGTGACAAGTGATATGATAAGTCACTACAAATGCTGTCAGTCGTTACCAATAGTGAGTATGAAGCAGACGTTCATACACGTTCGTAGAGGTTCTTACTTGACTAACTACCTACATGCATTAAAACAGTCCTACTCAACAAATATAATCACGAACGTGTAGACTAAGTTATTTTTTAAAGTTATGGACAATTATTAAACGAATCAACATATTCTAATTTAAGTCTATTTTTATGATTTATATTCGTACTTGAAGATTTATAACACACGCCACTCCATTAAACCTACTCAAATAAACGCTGCAACATAATATAATTGGAATGCGTTACATCAGATTATGCAAATCTATTTCAAAATTCCGAATCTCTTTACGGTCGAATTATTCCATAAAAAATTGTTCAAGTCTCAGTGTGTTTTTCGCGAGTTCTCTCGTGATATTTTTTTGTTACGGTGTCATGATTTCTAAATTCAAGTGGCTATATGTTCAAAGTCCCAAAAATCGCACCGATCAAGGTGTGTTACAAAGCCCACCTAGATTTGCATCACTACCTTTTGAAAACGGATTGGATCTATGCCCTTGACTCTCAAACGAAAGGCTCAACTTCCGCAACAAGATGCACAGAAATGCCCTGTCTGGGAATCGAAACGTCCGCTTCCCTAACTGGTAGTCACTTTTGCTTCCGTATATATATATATATATATATATATATATATATATATATATATATATATATATATATATATATGTATGTATGTGTGTGTGTGTGTGTGTATTCATTAATCCGTTCATTTTACATCAGTAATATTAAATTTACATCGGTAGGGTAAACCCAGGAAAATAAATATAGAGCTCTCAATGCATTAAAATACAGAGAATATTATAGTGTATATATTTTTATTATGGAAATTGTCTTACAAATGAGCCGATACAAATAGTTTCTGTAGACCTGGGGAGAAGAACCCTACATCTATTTCTTCAGTCAGCTCATTACTTAATACACACAGACATATAGGCATGCTACACAACAACATGCCCGTACACTTATCAAAATACGCATACAAATACACACAAGTCATTTATACAAACAAAAGCTCACACACATATACACGCACGTACACGCACGCACATCCATGTCAACACACAAGCACACAGATACATCCATATATACTATGACACGTATAGAAAGACTCAAGTACTTTAAAGAAATAAACGCCCACCCACACATATATTTACGTACACACACTCATGTCTACCCCCTCCACACACACATAGATATACACATATATGCATATGAATATCCCTAAGTAATTTACACAAACAAAAGATCACACATATAAATATACACGTATGCAAACTCATGTCAACACACACACATATACATACACTATAAAATATATATACTATATATATTATATATATTATATATATATATATATATATA
>JACXVO010001909.1:1513014-1523172 GCA_015501135.1 Hapalochlaena maculosa
AATTCAATTCAATTCAATTCAATAGCTTGCACTCCTTCCATCCTGGTGAGTGTCTAGGAAAAAAGAACAACGTGAAACTTTATTTTCATGGTGAAAATAAGTTCATAACTATGTCCTGAGTCTATACAACACAACACGTATAATAGATAACAAGAGTAGTGGCGGCATCAATAGTATCAACATCAGTAACAATCTAACAAAGAGAATAGCAGAGCAAAGCACAAAAAAATATCACAACTACAGAAAATATCATCTGCGAGGAAAATATATTTGTTCCAACGACTCAGTAATCTGTTGCAATTCAAATGTACTACAGCTGCGACACACGTAAAAAGCAATGAATACATCATGAATAACATCAGATATGATAATAGCAGCAGTAGCAGAAGGAATAGTACATTTAATATTAACACTTACCCATTTGCTGGTATTACAAGTACTTTGGATTTAACCCCATTAGACATCAAATGAACTAGAAACTGGGAGACATATCAGATATTAGACCAGACGGATCAAGGATGTTGATGCAGGTCAAACAATGACAACCGAAATGTGTTGATGACATTGGCCCGCGATAGATTCTGAAACGCAATGAATGAATTTGCATGCTCGAAGGTACAAATGAACAGATGTTGTTCAATGGACCCGAGTGACAATGGCACACTGAGGCAACGAGTGTATATTGTGATCTGGATGAATAGTAAATCATACAAGTTGCTCAATTAGAAGTATTTCTTTTCAGGTTTTGAACAGCAATAGTTTGAAATAAGAATGTACCCGTTATCAAAGTAAACCTTAGTGTCTGTCTCGACGGCGTGGCTCGATTTTCCGCTGTGGATATGGAGTTTTACTGGAAAGCGAGAAGGAGCAATAGAAATATGGGAAGCGATGTCCATTTGCATTGGTACGCTGGGAATAAGGTCAACTATTATGGATGGGCTAACATACAACCTGTATTTTAGTATGCCTGATTTGTTCGATGTCTGTTAGTCTGATATCGATAGAAAGAAGGAAGATAAAAGAATTAATAGTTTCTGTCTCATTGCTGAGGAAGGAGCTGAAAAAACGGATGCCTCACTGATACTTTTCAACCCTTAAAGTTCCATGGTGACGATTTCAAGATTGTGGTCATGGTTTAGATGAAGTGGTGAAACTTACCGCTGATTATCGGATTCAGTATGAAGAAATAAGCACTATTCTGACAAATGTTATGCTGGGCAGTTACAACGTAGTACAGTACATCATACTGATGAGATAATGTATTAATCTTTTGTGGAACCACGGAAACTTGGATCGCTCAAACGCTTTCAAGAGAATCAAAGGCAAGAATATGTTAACTATGTTTTCATCGTATTCCATCCCCTTCAGATATAGGGTATCTTCAACGTTGAATGAAATCTGTTCGCTACCCAGTTTCCTTGTGTTTTCTTAACGAATATTACATGTTAGGATCGTCAAGGATGCCCCTTCTTACTCTTCAGTAAATTACGCATCTCGAGCTTCTACTACACACGGTTGTAACTATCGTCCTCATCAGGAAAATTAAGCAACATGTATAAATGTAACGAATCTCATAAAAGTCACGCTCAAATAACACAAAAATTTTGTAAATATGTTATCGACAAGTTATCTGCAAAATAGTAAAATATCCTCCTGATAATGATCAACCTAGCACTACACAACAGCCACAGAACTGTTTCAATCATCATTTTACTCCTCCTCTTTCTTCTCCTTTTTATAACAGTTATTATCGTCAAATACACATTTTTTTTACTCTGACATTCTCATTTAGTCCACATTTAAATTTCAAGCAAATATTTATCTGTCTAAAAGAAATCATGTTAAATTATAAAATAATTTTTTTAACACTCACATCAAAGTAATTGATAATCTTATTTCGCGGTAAAAATAGATTTTTTCCTTTTGTAAAGTGCTTCGCTTTTTTTAAACTTTTTTTTCTTTTCCTTTTATCTATTTTGATTGTTTTTACTATATTTTTGTTTACGTTGTTTCGGTTTTGCATTACTGTTCTTATTTATTTTATCACTCGTGATCAATACCTGATACTTGGGATACTTTGAAACTGTTGATTTTTTTTGTTTTAGTATGATGTCATTTTAATCATAAAATTCAAATAAGACCTCCTAGTAACGTGTTCGTTTTAAAAGATACTGCCAAAAAATGATTTCTGTTTGATAAACTATAAAGACTACCGAGGCACTGAAAGAAGAATTACTACAAGGAAAGTGAATCTGCGAGAAGTAACAGCTACATCTACATCACATCATATACTGCAAATTTTAAAATAAAAAACATTATATTTAGAAATATATCATAAAATACACACAAGACAATGTTGTACGATAATACATTATTAACCTTGTTAAGTTGAGATTATGGACCTTTTATCACGAGAATGTTTCGATCAATTCTGACATAAAACAAGAACACACCTAACTTGAGCAATGTAAAGAGTGACATAATAGATGTAAGTTTTTTAGTTACTTTTTATCAAATACAGCAATCGTTGCAACGTGTTAACTCTGTTATCCAATTTTCTAGACGTACCATCAAAATATTCTGCATATTAAGATATATAAAAGACACAATGAATAATGCTGACAGGCAAAGAGATGCTATACCTACAAAACTATGGACAATTGAGGTTGACAGTCTTTTAAATGAAGCGACACGCGCAGCGTTTGAAAAGCTGTAAGAAGATTTATGATTTATCGTGCTGAAAGAAAACAAACATAAAATGTATTTCAATTACTACGAAATTTGCTACCACTTTCAAACCATGATTTCGTAAATTACAAACCGAATCACAAATTTGAAAAACGGAAACGACTGATAGAATCATCACTATTGTTATTATACCCAGTTTTTCCGAAGGTTTATGGCAAAATCTCACGGTCATGCCGTCTTGAACTGGCCATAAATATAACCAAAGCATTTAACCTACTGTTTTATCTATTCCATCATCTACCTCATTTCTTTAATCGGACAACTTATCGAAGTCTTTCAATCGTGTGTATATTTTCTTCTTGACTAGAAGGTTTTAGAATTTACTGGTGCAGGCAAAAGGTCAAACAGGACACAAGAAACGTTTTAGATGAGATTATATATGAAATATCAGACGAAAAATGTAAATAATTGTTGCAGTGTAATATCACTCGTACAATGAAGCATACACGGTCACATTTTATGTTATTAGCATCGGGTTTAAAACGAACTAGTTAGAAGTACAAAACACACGTCACGGATATGGGTTATTAGTGAGTGTATGTCAGAGAGAGTAATGAATTTAACGTGAGATATGTTACAACATGGATTCGTTCAAAAAGTATCTGATTTACGAGTTCCTACCAATAACTTTCATTGAATGACAAACACAAACATACATGCATGCGTGCAGACATATGCACACAAATATACGCACAAAATTGCACAGAGGAAAGCACCGAATCCAACAAGTCTGGTGTTTGTCTTAATCTACAAGAGTTCTATCTTTTAGCAAATCGATAAAAGAATATGGCACAGATGTCGCATTTCAGACGCACCTCTTCCTCGATGGAAGGATACTAGAAATAGAATATGGGTGCGTGCGCCCGTGAGCGTGTATCTGGTTTAGGTGAGTTAGTTCAGTTACACTGTATACCAAAGTAAACAATGAAGAAGAAAGGTTCTTGAAAGGTAACATTTACATCATATATGTATGGATTGCAGTGTTAAGAATATTTCCAATAGTTGGCATCGCTAATCTTTAAGAACTACATTACGAACCAGTTTTTGCCATCATTTTACTTGACACCTTACATCAAAATTAAACTTTGATTGCCTTACCCGTTCATCTGTTTAGATGCTAATAACTATTATTACTAAGATTCTTAATTCTCTTTCTGATAAAGAACGTTCAGCTTTAAAACAATCATTACTATTCTAAACGATACTTAAAAAGTGCAGATTGGTAGGAATCGTTGCAATTTCGGACTAAATATCTTGTTGTTTTATATAAATTTATCTTTGCTTCTGTTTCTCAAACCCATCAAAAACAACTCCCCATTTTGTCAGACCTAGAGACAATGTCAATAGCCATTCTTTAATGTAAAATGCCTGTTCGAAATATTTACTACACATTTATTTCATAATATCATCCTAATAAAACATTCTATGGAATGACATATCACGCACATTGACCCCAATATTAAATAGATACTTCATCGATTCCGGAAAGATGAACCCATAACATAAAGATAAACGCAGAGCATAAATAGCCGGATAAATATATCCTAGACATTTTGTAGAACTTCAACGATTATGACAGGTGGAATTGTTTTTGTTAGATACAATACAAGTGATGTGCATGAACGGTTGACTGACAGAATTGATGCATTGCCGGACAAAATATCTTCTGGATTGCATTGTTAGGTTCTGTTATCGAACCCCTTAAAATTCCCTGTCAAATTTAATTTATCCGCGACCGATAAATTTATTTCATTGATTGAGTGAAATGGTTGTTTCTTTCCAGCAAAGTTTGTTTTCTTGTTGTAGATTTTTATTTTGAGTTCAATTGCTGCCGACCGAGTTAGACTTCCCGGTGGATGAACTGAGGCGCTTCTGGGGAGTCGGGTGGAATTAACGCACCAGCCCATCCCACCGCTAGAATTTCAGGCTTTGTGCTAATGGTTTATGATATGTTCATTATTTTAATGGTTTTTGATATTTTCATTATTTTAATACTACCAATATGGGCTGAAGTGTGGTTTAGTGGTCCCAAATATATCTAATCACTTTACAATTCTATTTTATCCCTGTCTGCCGCTAGTATGTTTTGAACAGAGTATGTTAAGGATGAACCGAAAGGCTGTTTTTGAATTAGGCGCTCTATAATAACCACCACTTCAAACTTCACCGTCTTCATAATGTCAAACACTCTCCGTGTTGTTCGTTATATTCTGTTGATTCCAATCATTCCAAAAATCACTTCTATAACTTTGGGGGTCGTAAACGGTTAGCATGGGGTTGGTTATGGTTTGGTCTCATCGATGGCATTATTGTTACTATGTTCAATTTTTATTGCTTTATTGGATTTCTGCTTTGTTTCTTTTTATCAAAATTTATTTTTTTATAACTTTTCATATTTCATTTTACTTTTCTTTATTCGTATTTGTGTTTTTTTTCTCTGTTTGCGCTTCTCTTTCTCTTATTCATCGTGTCATTAGCAGTCTCATTTTTTTTCTAACAACCTTTGGTATTGTGATGTTGTTTGAGTTGACTTCACGGGTTGTTATTGTTGTTGTTGTTGTTATTGTCGATATAAATCTATCCGCGTTTTTGTTGTTGTTGTATCTGCCATTATTACTGATATTTTTTTAAAATTAAAATCATCATTGTTGTTGTTGCTGCTGTCGTGGCTAATGTGTTTTTTTATTATTGTTATATTTATTGTTTCATTATTGTTGTTGTTGATATTTTATTTTTGATTTTTCTGACGATGCTTGCGTTATTTTTGAGCGTGTTGTTTTTAACTTTCTTTATTCTCTATTGCTTTCAAATATTGCAATCTCACTTTCTTTTATAATCGTATTAATTTTGTTATTCTTCTTGTTATAATCTCCCCAAACCCAATTAATCATTTTAAACTTCATATCAGTCACGTTAGAATCATTTATTGATAAACTAAGAAAACATTTCATCGTTGTGAATTTCGTTTTTTCATTACAATTTAAAATAAATTTGTAGAACATAATGAAAAGCAGCACCGAATATTTATTAGAAACAATTGACTGGGCACAACGCCAATTTTAACCTTGCAAAGGATGTAGTTGAGTGAATCATCCCCAGTAAATGATTAATATTTATCATAGTGACACAACGAAAGAATAAAAGGGAAACTACTGGATTTTAAATCCAATAAGTTTGGATGTTGTCAAGTGACGAGAATTCTAGCGTTTCAAGTAATGTCTTGCATTAAACTTGCATGAAATGAATCTTTTGCTTCTTTATTTTTAATTCACTTCTTTGATAAAGACTTATGAATTAAAGTATTCTCGCTCGAAGATATATGAACTAATCAAGATATACAAACTAAATCAGAATATATTTCATGGACATAGATTAAAACAACTAACTTCGCCACGTCCCTGGATTCGATTACAAGGGATATTCTAAATGTGCGTAAAGCTGAACTACATTCAAAGCAATTTTTTATTCTTCGACTATAACCTTACACTTTTTGGTTTCGAAATCTATAAAGATATATATTTAATTGGTCTCTTACGTTGCTAAAATGAGTAACCAAATCGCTTCTATATTATAATACAAATATAATATGTGATTTAACCCTCAAATTATCCTTTTGTTGGTACAGAAAATGTGCAATGCTCTAGTAAAATACATTTATACATCGGTCAGCTTATTCTGGAGTGAATATGTCAAAAGATCACCACGAAAGAAATCGTTATAATAAATTATAACACGGAAGTATGTCAATTGCAAACTTGTAGTCATGAATGTAGCCGATGAAATTATTGGTTTGATACATATTTCGTATGGACAAATATGCATCAACCCTTGGAACACAGGTAGATAAAATACGAAGTTGTTACACAAATAACGTATGGCATCCAGCTACATTCTTTACAATTTGTACAACACTATCATTTCCCATGAGAAAAATGTCGTACACGTTGTTGCATGAGCACAAAGCGTAAATTATCTCTCAATTAAATGAAAAGTAAAATTACTAGTTGAGCGGTGGCAATTTGATAGCTGCAGATATGTGAAAATAATCCTCACCTCTGGTAACATATATTTATATACTCTATAAAAAGTGAACTCAAAAGGCAAGATAATTTGTTTGGATCTAAAGAATCCTGCTTAAAAGTGTAGGTACTTATAAGAAGTTGAAATAGTGCCAACGCATCTCCTTGACATAATAACAACGTTGAACCTGAAAAATCGGGGTGCAGCTAATTACCGATGAAAACGGGTTCAATAAATCGACCAACAAGTAGTGTCTGACCGACGTTAATATTTGCAAGAAATAGTTAAAATAGCTCATATGATTTATTGGAAGAGACGCATGGTCAAGTGTTTAGAGCAGCGAACTCGCTGTCGAGGAATCGAGCATTCCAATTTTGTATCGAGTGATATGTATGTTTAATTTCGAAACACTTATTCTCCACACAGCTCCAACAGAAGGTGATGGAGACGCCTGGCTGACTCTATTGCCACGACATCCTCTCATTTTCTACTCCTCCAAAAAGCAGCTGACCGGCGTTCCGTTCACGTGAGAATGATACACACCAATAAAACGGGAAATCGGTACTTATGAGCCAAATATGACAAAAGTAAGAACAAACAACCACGTAGATAGCTATAATGTGTCACAAATTTTATAAAAAGAATTTATAAATTTCCACTGCGAAGTGCTATATTCGGCTTCTACCCTTTGCTAAAATGTGACTTACTGCGCTAAAAGCCTTTTCTATCTAATACGATGATGTGAAAGCAACAAAAATGGCGTGGATTCCTTCTACAATATACGATATTTTAGACGATATTGCAACTACAATTCCAACAATATTTTCTTTTCAAAAACGTCGCCTGCTTAATTAATGTTTAGGCGAATTGTGGTGAAGGTGAAATGATGATGACAGCGGCGACAATGATGAAATAACATGTATCAATAGACTATATATATACATATATATATATGCCAAATTATTACCAACAAATTTACCAACGAATTATTATGAGTTTTTTAGGGAATATTAATACTACTAACAGTTGCACACTGTAACAGTTTGGGTCAATACACGAACCCATTAATTGTCTATCTCAGATTATTAACGGGTGCTATCAATACACATGAAAAAGGAAATAACAAGTAATTAATTTGTTATTTCTTAATTGAACAATGTATATAAACATAAAATCAATTAGGAAATTACACAACAGTCCATCAATAGCTATTCGAATGTCTATCAGAAGAAAATTGGTATGAAATATGCATTTCTATTGTAGAAATAACTTGAATAACTCCTTCACTCCATCCATGGAATTGGTTAATTTTAGAATTTTATTTCCAGTAATAATCTTTGATACCTCAACGGGGATTCCCAAAAGTCTTTCTTACTCATACATTGACGACTATTTGCGTAGACTCGTTGCCTCATTATGCTCCTCAGATTTTCTATTGGTTTTAAATCCGCTGTATTTCCAGGTCATGCTATCAATCGGAGTCCAAAGAAACCTAGATAATGAAGATATTCGGTAGTTGTGTGAGAAGCATGAAAGGAAATAAAAATCAATGGTTCTCTTGAACGTTATCCACCGCTTCCTAAGACAATGTTAAATTTGCTCTGGCAAGAAAGCTATATATGCATTACACGTCATTTTAATACCATCAGGCACTTTCCATTGGCGTACTAATAATCCTCCGAAAATATCCGTCCAATGTATGATGCCTCCACTGCCTTGTTGGCTACTCAAATACTGATGGTGACCCTGTCTATTCACAACCTATCCCTTGCTCCAAACATTGAACCCATCAATTGTAGCACGTGTTTTGTCGATAAATAAAAACTTTAGAAAAATCTACTTTCATGCTGTCTCTTTTGCTTGTGGAATTTCGTCAATGGAGGTTTTCAAACGGGGGAAACTCGCGGAGCAATTTCCCTCAGATGGTGATGTCGTGTACCTGTAGACATATTTGGCAAACCTGCGCGCTCAATAAGTTCTCATCATGACAACCTAGAGATTTATACAGCTTCACGTTTAATTAGAAGAATAGAATGACGAGTAACCACCATTGAGTGTCCTTATCAGTCCTCTGACGTATCTTCATGGGATAATCACAAAGTGCTTGACAGTGTGGCGGTATCTTTCTACCATTTTAGCTATTTTTAATGATGTTTTACCTTTTGGTATTTCAGAGTGAATTATAACTTTCTCAGTATCGGTTAAGCTACATTTACGAATACATTACTCCACGTTATTAATTTGTCTCCTCGTTATTAATTCGGAAAATTTCACCGACCGTGATTTCATCAGATTGTTTACGGTACACATAATAGTCTAATCTATCTATCCTCTGGGCATGCCAGTGTTGCCAATATTCCATAAACGTTTCATGGAATGGAAAATTCTATGGCAAATGTAATAAATAATCGAAAGAATCCTGCCTCAATAATAGTTTGGAATGCATTGTATAAATACATTCTTTTATTCTTTTATTCTTTTATTCGTACATATTGTATAAAACATCATAAGTATTACCACAATAGAAGTAATGCTTCATTGCAATTATTCTCTTAAGTGTATGTCTGTGCCTGTGTATTCTTTTACTTATTACAGTCATATGACTATGGTCATGATGGAGCACCCACTATCGACGAGAGAATTGACTTTGAGAATTATCCGTTGTAAACCTAGTATTTATCCAATTGGTTTCCGCTATGTTACGTGGACGTAAATGCACCAAGCTCGGTTGTTAGGTGATGATGAAGAGACAAACAGAGTTATTTAAACAGATATAGAGACATATACATACACATCTATATACATATTCTTTTACGCATTTCCATCAGTTGGCGTTTGTCATTCTGGAGCATCTTTTGTAAGCCCGACATGTAAACACACCAGTTTACCAGTTAGACAAAAGTGTCCTATAGAATAAGTATGAAGACTGCAAAGAAAATGTTATTGGCACGATTTCTTTCACTAGAATGCTTTAAAGATGCGTTCCAGAGTGACCGCAATCAAATGCCTGAAGCATGTAAACGAGTAAAATAATATGAGTGTTCAGTAACAGCTTTAATCTTTTGGGAGCCAACGTTAGCATTCTGGAGTTGTGAGTGTGTAATGATGTAGATAATATTTACTATTCTTGGCTTTTCCAAGCACTGGCTAGTTCATGGTACAAATATATTAATTTATTGCCCTGTGGGATATGCACAGAATGTTGTCAGAGACGTTAAATTAATTGATTGAAACAATATAATACATTTAGGTCTAGTCTTTTCTGATTTCTTGGCCAATCGCACGTGTCTACCACCACATCAATTCGATGGTGCTACTACTGGCAAAACTAATAATAACAGTGGTAATAATAATAATAATAGTAGTAGTAGTAGTAGTAGTAGTAGTAGT
>JACXVO010001950.1:24902-36082 GCA_015501135.1 Hapalochlaena maculosa
TCTTGGCCAACACCTTCTCCAGTATCAGTCAGACAAAAAGATATGCCAGTGTTGTAGGAGTTGGGAAGTGTGTCCAGCTTTATAAATTATTCCAAAAAGAAACTGATATATTTCTTTATTGGTTCTTTGTGATAAAGGGACATGACTATATTGGAGACACAACTGAATACACCCTGTCCTCGGTGTTAAACATCTGGTAACAATAAATGGTAAGACACACACCACAAAGGTAAATAACTTCCTCTTTTGTTGTAATCATTTGACTAAAAAATATATGGCAAGTAGTGAGATACTCTGTAGGAATAGACTTGTATAATTACTGATAGCATGGGAAAACAGATGTAAAGCAACCATAATAAGGAACAGGAAACACACACACATTAAAAAGAATCAGCTGGGGAAAGCTTTGTTGGTAACAAAGAGCTTGTCTCTCCTTCAGAGAGAAAAGCAGATAGTATGACAACTATGTAAAAACAGCTATGCCACATGGTAGTAAAAAAAAAACCCATGGGTTGTAAATGCAGAGGACATGTGAAAGCTTGAAAGAAATGCCTCGCTTGATGTGCACTGTCATGGTGTAGGTACAACAAAGTGTAAATGTTCTGAGAGAGAAATTGGATGTAAAAGGCATCAATTGTGATAGCATCTCTACATATGGAGGGAACCCGTGAAAGAAGAATACTCAGGAAGATATGGAATGAAGAGGTAAAAAGTGATTAGGCCTCCCACCACCACTTTCCTTCACAAACCTATTTGTGGACAATAGATCCTCTCCAACCACAACATATACTCCTAACACCTCCATCCCTCTCTGTACTCTCTCACTACATTTCCCCTCCTCTCCTTTTGCAATCAAGTGAGGTTACTCACCCATTCACCCTATCCAATCTCTGGTCTACTTCACTATATAAACTTCTCTGTAACTCGGGTGGATGCCCTTCTCATCTTCATCTTATTTCTCTCTTCACCTTGGGTAGCCATGTTTCATCTAAGGCATCTATTTTTGTCCTGCAATACTACCCCATCACCTCACTTGAATGGTCTTTGTTTTATGTTATTAGTGATCTCACAGCTGCTGGTACCACAAAAACACAATAAAGTGGTTAGCATTAGGAAAAGCATCCAGCCATAGAAACCAAGACAAAACAGGCAGCAGATTTTGGTATAGTCTTCTGACTTACCAGTGCCTCTCAAACTGCCCGATGCTGATAACACACACACACAGAGGCTTCATACAGGTTCTACCTGACAAATTCATTGCTAAGCATAGGTCAGCTCAAGTTGATAGCAGAATACACTTGCCCAAAGCAGAAATTATGAGGTTGTAAAGCAAACTTCCTACCAAATATATTCACGAATGCTTGATGTAAATGCAACATGTGGGTGCAACTGCACATGTGTGGGTATGTATCTCATCACTTAACATTCGACTTTCATGCTGGCTTAGATATGTGGGGAAGACAAATGGCCTGTGAAAGCCACACACAGAGGTGTAGTTGGTAAGGTAAGAATCAATCTCACTTTCAGCGAGGAATCTTGTGAGCAGGGAGGTATTTGAGAGAGTTCAGTACCCTCCTATTCATCACTGTCCTCCAGCCATGGCCATAAGAGGAATTTAAGACTGGCTGCTCTTGGGAAGCACAATATGCTGATTAACTTGCTCTCATGACAAAATTAGAAAAATGTTCCAATACAGAAGCAAAACCTGGAATCAAAGGGTCTCAAAATTAACTTATTTACGAATAAAGTTCTAGTAAGCAGGAAAAAGACAAAACTACCATCCTTAGATAAATGGCCCTGTTTGATATGCAGGAATTCAATATGGTGAACCCAGACCATGCTATGGACACACAAGAAGTGCTGCAGATTCAACAAACACTAACAAAATTTGGGAAAATTATTTTCCCAAATGCTCTGGATGCTCTCTGGAGATTCTAAATAGTTTCTGTAACATGGGCAAGCTAATTAGCAGTAGTGGAGGATATCCTAAAAGTATTGCTGCTGGATCAAAACAAGAATAGGGCAGAATAAGTTCTGAGAGCTTTTACTTCTGTTGGCAACCACAGCTCTCTCTTCCCCTTCTCTCTAAGTGAAAGGTAAATTGTATATTGCTTATGTATGAAGAGTATTGTTATATGGTGAATAAACAGGAGCATATAACATACAAAAAAACTAGAGAGGAATGACATTAGTATCCTCCATTGGATGTGTAATATCAATATGCATACACAATTAAGTATTAGTGGACTGAAAGAAAAATTAGACAAGCAAAATCAGATGAAGCCTGCAAGAGAGAAAACTGTGCCTGGTCTTGGTCATACGAGATGTATAGATGAGGACAGCTGAATAATGAAGTAGCAGCCACTTAAAGTCAATGGAACTTATGAAAGAGGGAGACCCCGGAAGACTTGTGAAGACGGATCTCAATTCACTGAGTGGCAATTTGCTGTTGAGAAGAGCCATACATAAGAGGAAGTATGAGATCCTAAAAACTTCTATCATCTCTGACCCACTCCTCTCTCACCCCTCACTGTCTCATCAGGCTGTACCTCCCTACATTTAGCTGTCCTCTACTCTAGCCTTCTGCTTCTCTCCCTTATCACCTCATATTTTGAATACCTCATTCTGACACCCACCACTCTCACCGCCCTTATATAAATGTGGGTAGCCATGCATTTTCTCTATAAGACAATTCTGCTTGTTTCTGGCATAAAGATCAACTCTCTACCACCATCACCACCATGAGCAGGAAAAAAATGGGGTACCCAGTACACACTGTAAGATGGTTGATATTAGGAAGGGCATCAAGCTATAGAAATCATGCTAGAGCAGACAATTGGGGCTTAGTGCAACCCTATGGCTCACTGGATCCTGCCAAACCACCCAACCTGGGTCAGCATGGGAAGCAGACACTTGATGATGATGATGATGATGCACACATAAGCACATATATAAAACAAGGAAATAAATTTAAAGCCATTTCAAAAAAGAGGGCCCTGCAGCATGGAGTGTTAACCCTAATTTCTGTAATGGTTGTTAAAAGGATAACTTACCAGGTAGTCCGAAGGGACTGCTGGGGGCTGAACTTGCAGGAGAATGTTGGCGCTGTTGCTGTTGTTGGTTGATAAAGGGATAAGTGACATTATGGGGCATGGCTGGCTCTTGGATTGGATGGAAAGAGGCCATTTGATGATGAGTTGCATGGCCTCCTGCTGGAAATTCACTGTATCGAGGAACAAGAACTGGTGGAAGAACTGAAAATATAAAAGAAAGATATGCAAGGAAAAGCTTTGTAATTAACACTATTACTAATTACTACTACTGTTCGTGCTTTAGGTGCTGTTATTACTACCAATAATAACAATGTCACAATCTACAATTGTTACTCTTAAACTCTTCTGAAGATGTCTCATTCAATTCCACTATATACAGTTCCTGGCATTAAGGGGTTCATGAAAGGTCTGGCTTTCTTTCTTTTTTTACTGGGCTTAGAAAAATTGAAGGATGCTGCAATAAAAGTGTGAATCTGACAGGGGGATATGTTAAATAAATTCATAATTAAGTGATCCTTCTGTATAGTGTTTTCTTTTACCTAAAAGCCAACACTACCTTCATACATATATTACACACCATGTGTAAAGAGATAACTTATTACAATCCTTTTTTTAACATTGTTTATAGCCATGTATTTTTTTATTAAGTTTTCATCATTGACCAAAGGTCAAAATGAGATCTACAGAGGCAGTATTTTGTGACTAAACATCCTTTCCATTACCAAACCTTCTTTGCAAACACGGGCTGTTCCTTCCCAAAATGAAATTGTGAATGTTCTGATAGGTTTTTATAACAAATAAAAACAGTGTCAGCACATACAAGGAGAAAAGACAGTGAAATTGCCATATTACATATGTAAAAGTATAGGAAGAAAGTCAACATGGAATAACAGTATACAGTGTAGATATACACAGCATTGTGGGATCAAAGAGAGGCTGACAGAGAGAGAAGATTTCAAATGTGATGGGTTACAAGAGTTGTTAGCAATAAGAGTATGCAAAAACAAATCTCTTCAAATACTCAGAAAGTTTGCTAAAAGCAGTCAAATTCTTTTTACTTTGATGGTATTATTAGCAGCAGAGGTGGTTGCTCTCAAAGCAGAAAAATGTTACGGAGCTTTTACCTTTATTTGTATGAAAAGGGGTTTTCTCAGAGTAGTTTGTATAAAGAGTGATAATCCATAATAGTGAAACATGAGCCTTGGATGTAAAACACTCTCAATCTCTAGAAAGCAATCAGGTGAGCATACTCTGCTAGATTTGTAATGTTTAAAGTGCTTAAATGATAGGGTACAAGGGAAAGGATGAGGTGGTAGAGATTGAATATTCAGAAAGAAAAGATTAAAAAGAAAAATCACAAAGGTAACATGGCAGTTCTGAAATAGAACCTATCCAATGGTGCAAGCTTGGCCAAAGTGTTATGAAAATAAGAAGTGGTTAGATCCTTCAGTAATATTTAAGGTTCCATCCACTGCCCACTTTGTTAACCATCTCACATCACACACACGTTTCGAGCATCAGAATAGATAAATACTTCAGTGTCTCTGAATTCTGAAACAAGTTTTTTTTAGAGAGAAGACATTCAACATTGGAAATGTTGTTAGGTGAGATGGTTTAGAGTTGATTCTTCTTTTACATGTGACAGTTGCAGAAACAAGTGGATTGGTCGTTTGTGAACTTATGAACTTTCTTATACACATCAAATGCTACTGCCTACCAAATATAGTTTATTAGGTAGAGATGCATCTACATGCGGTGACCATTCTGACCACCCCAACTTTTTAAAAAAAATCTTTTACAGGGACTGATTGATAATCCTTTGCTCCATTTTCTGACTTTCTACCGAGGAGAAATCCTGGTTTTCTTCCTCATCAGACAAGTTTGCAAATTCAGAGATGTACCAAGTTTCAACCAGAGATCACTGATTAGCAAGAAGGTTCTGATAGAGAAATATGCAAATATGTCAAAGTGGTGGCAATCACCGATTTAGATTCAGTTTCGTCCTTCACAGTGGTTTAAAAGTGTACAAGTGTTAGACTGTCCTAAGAAAATGTATGGATAGTCTGTGGGCCCAGCAGGTGGCACAATGTGTTTGTGCATGAGATGGGCCTCCATCAATGAAGATGGATTACACATCTACACAAGTAAACAACAGGCTTGATAGAAAACATTTAGTGAGAGACTAATTGCTGCTTGTGTATTCGAGTCATTGCTCTCCATTGAGGCTGTCCAAGTTGAAGGCTGCTACTTTTTAGCCAACATTGGTCAACAAGAATCAAAAGAGATACTACAAAGAGTTTCCTCAGGTGATGCTTCACCAGTTCTGCCAAAATCTACTGAAATGAAAGACAAAGTTGATATAAGAGTGACTTGAACTCAGAGCACAAACTATTACTGCCAAGGGATTTCTGCAACCTGCCAACACAAAAGAGTAGCAGTTGACCAAAGTTATTAAAAATATGAAAGAACCATTTTGCAGTTGATACAAAGACACCTGTAGCGGGTGGCTGCACTAGTTCCATGTTAATTGAAAGGAATTATGTTGAAGAACTTACATTAACCCTTTAGCATTCAGATTATTTTGTCAAATGTATTGTTTATTTATTCACATTGCTTTGAATTAATCTCACATTATCTTATAACATTAAGATATCAAAAATGTAGTTGCCCACTTTAAAAATTACATTACAAGGTCAGCGTGAGAGGCCAGATCTGGCCAGTTTCAACATAAAAACAGGTAGAATAATTTAGCCAGATATGGCTGGTTTAAACACCAAAGGCCCTACTGTCTTTGAAGGTTGGGCTGCTGCTGATGGAGATGAGTACCAGTGTGAATCCTGATATAACACCGAAGGAGCAAGGAGAAACAATATGCTCCATGGATATCTATGGAGGATATTTGCAGATCACACACCATTTACTTTCATCCATGAAGTCTAAAAACTAGAACATCTACTATGAATAGTATTATAGACAGATTTAAAAGACCAAGTGACAGTAGAAGCCACACTATGTCCCTTCTAGGAATTGATCCGACCAGTCTTAACCGTACACATCTGACACTATATCATAATGTTTCATGGTTCTCACACAATTGTGCATGACACAGAAACAGCAAACATTTTATTTATAATCGTTGCTTGTTGTACTTATGTAAAATGGTACACAAAATGGGCCCTTTTGCAATTTCATTTTTACCAAATCTATTTACACAAGGCTACATTAGAAGCCATTCAAGATGTTGCACAGTGAGATTGAACCTAAAAACCATGTGGCTGAGTGACCTTGCAGATCAAGCAGCCATACCTAAGCCAAAATGTTTTACACTGATTACATCTGATAAAGGCCCAAACAGACTAGGTTTCATAAATGGATTCATTTAGATCTCTTAACCCTTTAGTGTTTAACCCAGTCATATCCGGCCCAAATATTTTATATATGAACCAGCCATAAATAGCCTGTCACACCTAACATATTTAAATTCTAAAATGTAAAAAAAAAAATCACATCACTGGCACCTCAAAGCTATAACATGATATATGATTAAATCAAAAAAATTTGAGTGAAAAAGCATTACATTTAACAGAGTAATCTGAACATTAAAGGGTTAAAAACTTTTGTACTTGAGTTTCCAATGCTTTCACCTTCAGTGTTAAATGTAAAGCTTATTTTTATTTATACACCGTTTTGAATTAATTATGCATTATCTTGTAGCTTTGAGATTTCAATGATGTAATTGTTTTAAGGACGACATTGCAAGGCAAGTGTCAGAGGCTGTCTACGACTGATTTAAATGCTAAAGTGTTAAAATGTATTAAGGTTTCCGTGAAGATGCTGGAAGATTGATGTCTTACTGTAGATGAGGCTTGTCTGAGAGAGCGACTGACCACCCTAGACTTTTTATTTATTTGCAATATTTCTTTTTTATTGAATAGAAAACTAAGTGTCAAAAATGTGTCATGCGAATGGCACATGTGTAAGTGGCACATAAATACACCCTCACTCTCAGAGTGGTAGGCTTTAAGCAGGGCATCCAAGGGTAGAAACCAAGCCAAACCAGACAGGAGTTCAGTGCAGTCAACCCATGCCTGCATGGACAATGGGCGCTAAATTATGATGATGAAGAAAAGCAAAGGAAAGTAAAATAAATTCAAATTCAGAGGCATAAACCATGAAATTCTATTTGACAGGATTTCATATGGATGCTGAATGAAACAGTAAAAAAATGATATTGTATAAGGGATGTCCATATAATGTCTATGTACACAAATAAAATTTTGTTTACAAATAACTTAAATACTCAATGCATAATGAATATCATGGGTGACGAAGCCAAAATGCAACAACTGCCTCGGACACAAGATGGCACCCTGATAACTCCTTGAAATCAGAGGGATCACATCAAGATATATGGTATGTCTTGGGCAGATCCAGACCTTTTTCTGAGGTGGCCACAATGGATTTCTTCCAAACAAACAAATAGAAAGAAAAGAAAAACAGACAAGAAACAACCCCAGTCCATTTTTAACTGACTCAAGAAAAGCAAAGATGATCTTGGTAGGAACTGAACTTGGAGAGCAGAGAACCAGAACAAATACCATAATTACTGATTGTTAATCCAACAATTCAGGCAAGTGGCTGCACTTTTATTTACATGTATAAAGATAGGTAGATAATAAATGGGAAAACTAATTTGTGTGGTGTCAGTGTATCACACTTTGATCTCTCTCACTCAGTATTCAATGACACTTCTCCTATTCCTTGTGCTGGGCTAAAAGCAACAGTAGACATAGAGACAGTGACAGTAGTGCCAAAGACAAACGGAAATGACGTACAACTTTGTTTAACCATGTCTCATTGACAGAAATTCTTGTGGCCCACATACTGAACACTTTTTTTGTTTTCTTTAACACATACAAAATAGACTTCAATTGAAATAATGTTTCTCCAAAATTAAATATCTCTAATGTCAGTGTGTCACACTTTTTCAACTTTATTATTCTACAAGAAATACAAGGCCTCATATTTTGGGGGAAGGGATTAAGTTGATTACATGGACCTCCACACATAACTGGTACTAATTTTATTGAACTTGAAAGGATGAAAGGTTAAGTCAACCTCGGTGGAATTTGATTTCAAAACCTAACAGTGAATGAAATATTGCTAAGCATTTCACCTGGTCTGCTAACTGTTCTGCCAGCTTGCAGCTTTAATATTATATAATACTATAATAAATGTGAACGTCAGTGTGTCACATTTTCCCAACTTTACTCCTAGAGGCCATAGCCCAATATATGTATATGGTTTTGAAATCAGACCGACTTCGTGAGTAGATTAAGAACTCTCTGGGATGAATCCAGATCTATAATCCTGACATTCTGGATTCCTATGTTTTCATTACTGCAATTATTTTCAGCAATTTTTCTACATGACTTTTTTGTAGTGAATTTGATCATCATGGGGATATGACTGGATGAAGAAATAACAAATTCTCTAAAACAAGTCGAAGATCTGTCGGCAGATCTTCCCATTCAAAGTTAGTTTTAAAAGCTGCATACTAGTATAAAAACACCCGGCAGGGCAACTTTTAAGCTAATATATGTCTTATAGTGTATGTAGGCACATAAACCCCTACATACACACATTCACACACAAAAACCCTAACCCATTTACTCACCCAATACAAACAAATATGCAAAACACATACATTAACCCTAATTACCAATGGTTTTAAACTCAATATTTAAGTATAACTACTCTATACTCAAGCACAATCCATACACACACACACACACTTTGATGACCAACAACTTACAGAAATGTCTTGGACTGTTTAAATGTAAGTAGAAACTATATCAAAATGTGGTGCTAGCAAGGCCCAGTTACCTCATGCAAACAGCGAGGAGAAGGGTCTACATCTCAAAAATACCTTTAGGAGAGAGGCAACATAATGTCTGAGACAAGAGCATCCTAAAACTGCCCTTCCTTATGGAAAACAGTGGTCGTGAGATTGTCACTCTATTGCACAAGAGTTATAGTTTCCATGAGTTGGATTGGAGATGGTTCCAGCCACCATTTCATGTCCATATGTCATTGTCATTCTTGTAACTGAGCCCTACCACTTTTTCAAAGGAGTTACTTTTTTTCTTTTTATTTCTATTGGTCTTTGAAAGTGCAGAGCAAGCGGTCTTCCATACATTTTCTATCTACCAACTCCACTTACAGAGCAGTGGTGAGCTAAGGGTTAAAAGAAAAAAAAATTGCCCAAGGCATCAAGCAATGGACAGTGGACAAAACAATATGATTTTTAAAAGAACTAAAAAATACGGCCATGCCCATCTCTCTGCATGGATGTGTGGATGCATATATACATTTATTTATATGTATTATATACAAAGAAATGGAAAACCATTACGAGGGATATCTCGTAAATAATTGAGATTATTCAAACTGCACATCATGACACACCTGACCAATATACTGGCATGAGAAAAAATGGCCAAAAATGAACATTAATACGTACAGTATTCATATATAACAACAATAATTTAAAAAAACAAAAACTAATTGAAGCCAGCAACAACTTTTTTGGCGCCAGGAACAACTTGAGAAATAAAATATAAATCTTTTTCAGACACCCATGAAAATTATTTTCAGTTGAGCGACCAAAATGAGTGTAGACTTGGAGATCAGCAAATTACTGACGTTATTTTGATACTTTAAAAATTCCTTCAAAATTATCAAATCCTACAAACACTCACCTGGGTATTTTCTAAATAGAGAAATATATATATTTCTTTATTGCCCACAAGGGGCCAAACATGAGAGGACAAGTAAGGACAGATAAGGGGGAGGAGTCCAGCTGATTAGATCAACCCCAGTATGCAATTGGTACTTAATTTATCAACTCCGAAAGGATGAAAGGCAAAGTAGATTTCAGCAGAATTTGAACTCAGTATTTTGCCTGGTGTGCTAATGTTTATGCAACTGGTACTTAATTTATAGACCCCGAAAGGATGAAAGGTAAAGTCAATCTCAGCGGAATTTGAACTCAGAACATAAAGACATACAAAAAACAGCTAAGCATTTTGCTTGGCATGCTAATGTTTCTGCCCTTACATAGAGAAATATTGGCACAGACATGACTATGTGGTCAAGAAGTTTGTTGCCTATCCACAGTTTTGGGTTCGGTCCCATTGCATGATACCTTGGACAAATGCCTTCTATAGATCAAGGCTAACCAAAGCCTCATTAGTAAATTTGGTAGATGGAAACTGAAGAACATTCCCTTTTACAAGTAGTAAATAGCTTGTTACCTAGGTAACTAGGTCCACAGTGGAGGAGGATGCTTTTAGAGCATAGCTGTTACAATAAGAATGGGCTGGGCAAAGTTCAGAGAGCTACCAATACTGATAACAAAGAGCTTCTTTCTCAGAGTGAAAAGCAGCTTGCATGATGCTTATGTGTGAGCTGCCTTGCTGCATGAAAGTAAAACATGGGTGTGTGATTGTACAGGACATGCAAAAGCAAGACAGAAGCAAAGCCAGTACTCTGCTGGATATACCATACTAATGCATGACAGAGTGTGTGTAACTATAAAGAGAAGAATTAGGAATAGGAAAGCAGCATTAAAGGTAGTCTGCAAGAGAGAGACAACAGGGATGGTATGGCCATATGACAGATATGGAGAAGGACAGCTGCATGAAGGTTAAAACGATGGGGAAGCATGAGAATTGCCTGCAATGTATAGCTGGTCTGTCCACACCAGTTTCTCCTCCACCCTCTTCCTAAACATCGTCGTTGGCATGTAATGACAGAAGGCAAAAACATCCATAAAAACTAGAAGAATGATGTGGTCCCACACGTAACTTTCTGTGCAGAGAGTATGCCATAGGGAGGATAGTTAAACATTATTTCTCTAATAAAGTTGACTTGTTTTTCTTTTTTAATTGACACTGATTTCAGAATACAAAATCAAGAGCAAGCCCCCTCCTATCATCAGTTGTTTTTTTCTTCAAGAAAGTGATTCTAAAGATTTTACAGCCAGATGCTTTCTCCATCATCAACCCTTAATTGCCTTTAACCCTTTTGTTACCGTATTATTTTTAGATGTTCAGTGTTTCTTTC
>JACXVO010001965.1:1136358-1150017 GCA_015501135.1 Hapalochlaena maculosa
GGAAAAATCTTTCTTCGCATGCATGGAAGCAATATTCCTCTTACATTGAATACCAAGAGCTATCAGCATAAGTGTCGTCACTGGCTCAACCGAGGTGGTCAGCTTGTCTGTAAGGAAATCTTTGTTTTCAAGCATGAAAGCAATATCCCCTTACATTTGATCCCAGAACCATCACTATACGTGTCGTCTCTGACTCAAGCGTGGTGGTCTGGTTGTTGGTATAGAAAAACTTTGTATTCAAGCATGGAAGCAATATCCCTCTTACATTTATTGCCCAGAGCTATCTGCTATAATGTCGTCTCTGGCTCGATCTAGGTGGTCTGATCTCAAGTATGTAAGTAATGTCCCTCTTACATTTAATCACATAAGCTATCAGCAGAAGTGTCGTCTCTGACTCAACTGATGTGGTTTTGTTCTCTGAAAGGAATGCTTTGTTCTCCAGCATGGAAACAATATTCCTCTTAGATTTAATCCCCAGATCTTTCATCATACGTGTTGTCTCTGGCTTAACCGATGTCGTCTGGTTGTCAACGGAAAACGTTTGTTCTCAAGCATATAATCAATATCCCTATTACATTGAATCATCAGAGCTATAAGGATAAATATCGTCTCTGGCTTAGACGAGTTGTTCTGGCTGTTTAAAAGGAAAAGGTTTGTTCTTAGGCATGGAGAAAATAACTCTCTAATATTTAATCCTCTGAACTATCAGCATAGGTGTAGTCTTTGGCTCAACCAAGGTGGTCTGGCTGTCTGAAAGGAGAGGCTTTGTTCTCAAGCATGGAAGACACATCCCTCCTGCATTTAATCACAAGAGCATTCAGCATAAGTGTCGCCTCTGGCTCAACCGAGTTGGCCTGGATATCTCAAGCAAAAATCTTCGTTCTCAAGCCTGGAAGCAATATTTATCTCACATTTAATCCACAAAGCTATCAGCACAAGTGTGGTCTCTAGTTCATCAGATGTGGTCTGCTTGTCTGAAAGGAAAACAATTTGTTCTCCAGAATGGAAGCAATATCCCTCTTACATTTAATCCCCACAGCTATCCGCATGTTTCGCCTCTGGCTCAACCGATGTGGTCTCTCACCCAAGTGAGGTGGTATGGTTATCTGAAAAAAAAAAGCTTTCTCCTCACACATGGAAGCAATATCCCTCTTACATTCAATCCCCAGAGCTATCCGCATAAGTGACGATTCTGACTCAACCCAGGTGTTTGGTTGTCTGAAAGGAAAAGCTTTGATCTGAAGCATCGAGGCAATGTCCCTTTTACATTTAATCACCAGAGCTACGAGCATAAATGCAATGCTGTCTCTACTCAAACGAAGTTGCCGGTGTGTCTAAAAGGAAACGTTTTGATATGACTCATGGACGCAATATCCTACTTATATTTAATCACCAGAGCTACCAGCATAAGTGTCGTCTCTGGTCAACAGAGTTGGTCTGGTTGTCTGAAAGGAAAAACGTCTCAAGCATGGAAGCAATATCTCTTTGATTAATCCCCAGAGCTGTCAGCGTAAGTGTCGTCTCTGGCTCGACCGAGGGATATCTGGTTGTTTGAAAAGAAAAGCTTTGTTCTCAAGCATGGAAGCAATATTCCTCTTAGATTTAATCACCAGAGCTATCAGCGTAAGTGTCGTCTCTGGCTCAACAGAGGTGGTCTGGTTGTCTGAAAGGAAATACTTTATTCTCAAGCATGGAAGCAATATTCTTCTTTTATTAATCCCCAGAGCTGTCAGCCTAAGTATCATCTCTGGCCCAACCGAGGGGATCTGGTTGTTATAGATTGGTTGTCTTAGACTTAATCCCGAGAGCTTTCAGCATAAGTCTCGTCTCTGGTTGAACCTATGTGGTCTGGGTGTGTGAACGGAAAACGTTTGTTCTCAAGCATGGAAGCAATATCTCTATTACTATTAATCATCAGAGCAATAAGCATAAATATCGTCTCTGGTTCAAACGATTTTGTCTGGCTGTCTAAAAGGAAAAGGCTTGTTCTCAGGCATGGAAGAAATAACCATCTAACATTTAATCCGCTGAACTATCATCAAAAGTGTCACCTTTGGTTCAACCGCGGTGGTCTGGTTGTCTGAAGGGAGAAGCTTTGTTCTCAAGTATGGAAGACACATCCCTCTTACATTTAATCCCCAGAGATATCTGCATAATTGTCTTGTCTGGTTCAAATGCGATGGTCTGATCTCAAGCATGGAAGCATTATCCCTTTCGATTTCATCCCCTGATCTATCAGCGTAAGTGTCGTTTCTGGCTCCACCAAGGTGGTCTTGCTGTCTGAAATGAAATCTTTGTTCTTAAGCAATGAAGGAATAGCCCTCTTGCATTTAATCACAAGAGCTTTCAGCATAAGTGTCTTCGGTGGCTTAACCGGTGTGGTCTGGTTGTCTGAAAGGAAAAATATTTGTTCTCATACACGGAAGCAATATTCCTCGTACATTGAATATCCAGAGCTATCAGCATAAGTATCGTCTCTGGCTCAACCGAGGTGGTCAGATTGTCTGTAAGGAAAAGCTTTGTTTTAAAGCATGGAAGCAATATCCCTCTTACATTTAGTGACCAGAGCTATCTGCATAAGTGTCGTTTCTGGTTCGATCTAGGTGGTCTGATCTCAAGCATCAAGTAATATCCCTATTACATTTAATCCCATATGCTATTAGAATAAGTGTTGTCTCTGACACAACTGATCTGGTTTTGTAGTCTGAAAGGAAGGCTTTGTTCTCAAGCATAGAATCAATATATTTAATCCCCCGAGCTATCCGCTTAAGTTTCGTCACTGGCTCAAAAGCGGTGGTCTGATTGACTGAAATTAAAATCTTTGTTCTCTAGCATGGAAGCAATACCCCTTTTACGTTTAAACCCCAGAGCTTTCACCATAAGTATCGTAACTGGTTCAAATCAGGAGGTCTGATGGAATGAAAGCAAAATCTATCTTCTCGTTAGCAATATCCCTCTTAGATTTAATCCCCTGAGCTATCAGCATAAGTGTCGCCTCTGAAGAAAGGGGGTGGGTCTGATTGTCCGAAAGGAAAAACTTTGTTCTTAAAGCATGGAAGCTTTATCGCTTTTACATTTAATCCACAGAGCTATCAGAATAAGTGACGTCTCTTGCTCAAGCGAGGTGGTCTAGTTGTCTGAAAGAAAAAAGTTAGTTCTAATGCATGGAAGCAAGATCCCTCTTACATTTAGTCCCCAGAGCTATCAGCATAAGTGTCACCTCTGGCTCAACCGATGTGATTTGTTTGTCCGAAAGGAAAAGATTTGTTCTAATATATGGAAGAAATATCTATCTTACATTTAATCACCAGTGTTATCTGCATAAGCGTCGTCTCTAGCTCAACCAAGGTGGATTGTTTGTCCGAAAAGAATAGTCTTGTTTTCAAGCAAGGAATCGATATCCCGCTTACACTTAACCCCCAGAACTATCAGTATCAGCGTCGTCTCTGGCTCAACCGAAGTGGTATGATTGTCCGAAAAGAAAAGCTTTGTTCTTAAGTATGGAAGCAATATCCCTCTTACATTTAATCGCCTCAGATTTCAGCATACCTGTCCACTCTGGCTGAACCGATGTGGTCTTTTTGTCCGAAAGGAAAAGCTTTTTCCTAAATCATGGAAGCAATATCCCTCTTACATTTAATCGCCTCAGATTTCAGCATAAGTGTCATCTTTGGCTCAACCGGCGTGGTCTGGTTATCGGAAAGGAAAATCTTTGTTCCCAAGCATGGAAGCGCTATCTATCTAACATTTTATCACCAGAGCTATCAGCATAAATGTCGTCTCTGACTCAACCGAAGCTGTCTGGGTAGAATAGATCGTCAAAACAGACCATTTTAACAGGTGAATCAATCCTGCTGCACGCCGCTTTGCAAAAGTCCGTCTGTTCCCATACACTTACTCAGAATGATTTCTTTACTGGGCACAAATGTAGGACATATTTTGTTGCTGACTCCTCCAAACGTGCGCTGCTTCTGTAAACTCTCAATATTGCAAACAAGGAAGTTTTCATCTTCTTAGTAATTTCTGACCTGAAATTCCGAACGAAACGACTAGTCTGAGTGGTCTTCCCAATAACCAGCATCATACACTAGTTACCGTCATTCATACCAGCAATTATCTGTCCATTGATTGGTGACATTCCCATTCGACTAACTGTATTAAAAAATTGCAGTCATCGCCTGGTGCAATTCCGCACACCTAGGAACCAATAGAACAGCTCGGTGATAGGGTTCACATGTGGAATTTTTGTTGCATAAACGCTAACCTCACACATTCGATGTTCACCATCGAGCTAACCTGTGGATCTTTAAATCTCCCTAAGACTTAGCACCCAGCGATTCGATGACAGAATAGAAAAGCTACGCTTGCGATACCCTTGAGAGAAGAACAGCCTTTGATCATTTCAAAAGAAAAAAAATACGAATGAAGCATTGATCTTGCAGGGAGATAGGCACTGAAAAACTGTGAAATGACCATCGATATAATATCGTGGAGTAGGGAAGCAGGCGGTGGTAACAAATACTCAGTTTAGTCTATAGTGCAGCCCAACGGTCTCTTCTATAGATTAAAAGAAAATCGGTTTGACTTTATAATAACACATTGCTAAACTGCTCCTAAGAAGAAGCAGGCTAGACGTATCACGGACTCCAACGAATACTTTCGCTGACTTCCGTGACTCTGTTGAAGACGTCGAGCGCTGAAAAAATGGATTTCAGTGGATGCATTCAAAAAAAGCATTTGGTGACTGGGAGCTGGAAAAATCGACGGATTCTGGTCATTTTATCTTGTGTAATTCATTGCAGCATCCTCTTTCTAGAAGTATTCCAAGTAGCCTGGGATATGCAATGTCGATGCGTCTGACAAGTGGCCAAACGAAGCGGGCAGGAACATGAAAAAGCTGCTAACACTTAAACGTTTATCAATACAGAGTGAAACTTCTCGCAAAAGATCTAACGCTGCTCTTAAGCACTTTGGTGGTAGTCCTACTAATATTGTTCAATCCTGTGGTAGCCACTAGACACACACAGTGCGCTGATGATTTTAGAAAATATAACTCACAGGTTTAGAAAGTCTAAATTATTTGATGCCATTTTAAACTTGCTTCACATAATTTTCTGGAACTCATCTATGCTTAATAATACAACGCATGCAATATATTTATCTATATTTTGTAAATTCAAATAAGCACTTTTTAAACTTTCCCTCCGAAGCACGCTACATATTTATTTCTTTACTACCCACAAGGGGCTATACAGAGAGGGGACAAACAATACAGGAAAGTGAGAGAAGTTGTGATGGAAGAGTACAGCAGGGTTCACCATCACCCCTACCGGAGCCGCGTGGGGTTAAGGTGTTTTTCGCTCAATAAACACACGCAATGCCCGGTTTGGGAATCGAAACCGCAATCCAACGACCGCGAGTCCACTACCCTAACCACTGGGCCATTGCGCCTCCACGAAGCCCGCTGCATACTGTCATGTCCTAGCATATGTGCAGCTTCTTTTAGATTTCGTATTTTAAAGTGGTGTTCTTTATTATTCTAATTTCATCCATACATGATCAGCTACACCCCATTTATCGATATCTCCTCGTGTCACAGTTTAAGATGGTCTTCTACCATTATTTTGAGTGGGTGGAATGCTTTGTTTTTGTATAACCTACCGCAAATGCATGAGATGCAATACACGCAGTCTTTGGTCATATTCCCTTCTACTGGTGGTTTTACTCGAAGGTGATATTTGCGAAGTGTATTCCTCTTGAATACTGTTCTAATGTTATATGGGCTGCATCTCTTTTGTATCTTTGAGGAGAGGCTTTACACAAAGGGTAGACAGATTGTGGACTGTTTATTGGTTTCATCCTCTCTTTTCTTTATACCTAGAGTAGATAATATGTTTTCCGGGCAGTTGTTAATAAGTTGTTACTCAGCATGAACATTTCTTCGTAGCGCGCACCAGGATATGTGTTTATATTTTTTGTTCGAGGTTTGAGGCACTAAGCAATCCCTCCCATTACACTGCATGGATGGTCTGAGTTGAAGCTGAAGATTCTTACTGTGAAGGTTGGCGTCCGGGATACGGATGCCCTGAGCCCATACTCCACGTGTGTTATTAATACATTCAGGAATGCTAGGTGATTGTCTTTTTCCTGTTACATTGTGAACTGTATGTATGGATTTATTCTGAATCTTGCATATCGTTTCTCTGATGCTCTCTTTCATTCACTAGTTTCTTATACATATTTCTTTCATCGTTCTTAATCAATGTATTCTGCTTGTACTGATATGAGATATGTGTTTCTTTTTCTATATGAATTGATTGTTTGTCTCATATCGTCTTTAACTATTTGCAGTTCTTTGCATCTCATGTTTACTTCCGTTCGTTCTTGCGTCTTATCCCTCGGAATCTTCTTTACTGTAAGTTTATGTATCCACCCAAGCTCTTTCTTGAGCTGTTTAATTTGATTCTAAAATCTACGTTCCTATCATGGAGCTTTGTCTTTTGTTTTACTTTCACTTTCAACCTTAGTTTCTACAGAGACTGTCGCTGCACACTACATGAAGCCGTTTGCAGCTGTTATGTTTCCGATATAAAACCTCGATAGCAGTTCATCTTTCTCTACTTTATAAAATCGTCCCCGTTCAATCAGCCATAAAACGGATAGCCTCTTTCTTATGCTATTTCGCGCCTCGTTAATATGTAGAAGTTTCTTTTTGTCTCTAATAACGTTTCCATCACAAAATAGAATTCCCCATCGTACGACAGGGAATTCTCTAATTTTGTTGGTAGTTATTGATCCCTCCGTTAAACCATGCTCTTATATTTTGTTTCGTTCTTCCTGTTCAGAATAGTCACGTTCACACGCTTTCGTTATTGGCGTGGTCTCATCTAGTGTCAATTAGGATAACCCCTACCCTTTTTCCAATTGCCCTAGAAGTCTTTACTCTGTGATAGGAACATGCTCTTCTATATCCTAATTTTGTGCATTCTTTTCCGTTATCTTATTTCGGTTGGTTCGTTTCATTAATAGCATTTCGTTATAGTGCCGTCCTTTGAGTTCATTTCCTCCTAACGTTTGCAAATGTTTTTGAATAAAGGCCAACTTCACCATACTTTAAAATATTCTAGATTAATATAAGAATATATAAGTATGATATCATTTCCATGTGGAGGCAAATATCAAGCAGAAGTCGTGCACTGTAAAAATATTTAATGAAGAGCTGCATTCGTCGAGACACGTATTTTCGAGACACCTATCAGTGTACGATTTCTTCTCTAGTCATGGAAGTTTGCCGGGGTGCAGTTTCCCTGCAGCAAACATTTTTTTCTTTGAGTCGTCTTCGTATTGAAGGGAGACCGACTTTGTATTAAATGCAATTAATACAGGTTCAGTCTTCCTTACATTGTTCAGACCTATGCTGTTTACAATAACAAAGTTTATGCAACTGTAACGAGCAAGAGCGAAGCAGAAAAAAACAAAACGAACCAATTTGAAGAGTACAGAATTTACACAAAAAATTCTTTGTGTGGATATCAATATAGATATCAGTAAAAACATGCCACGCTTACGTTTGTGAGGAATAACAATGTTGTGTTAATTGCACGATAAAATTCAACTAATTAAATCTCTTGAAGCGAAATCTTTTTGAAATATTAATCTTAGATAGGAAAAATAAGTTGTTCATAACAGCTGAAAAGATAGACTAATGAGTATGATGCTCTTTTATATGAATGTATGGCTGGCATAGAATTTCGAGCCAGAGCTATCGCCACAGAACAGCACAATCGAATACGAGGGCTTTCAGGATACAAAGGAAATACCAACAGGAATGAAGAAGTTTTACAAGAATACTTTTCGGGCGAGGAAATTTTAAGCAAGAGGTTACATCACAGTACCCCACATGTAAATTCTGGCACGGGCGAAAAAGACAGTTTTCCCATTGGAAGTTTATCTACGACTCAACTTCAAGCGATGTGTTAAATAAAATTGTACACACCTTTATTACACACCTTTATAGCAATCATTACTGATAAGTGTACCTAGAATAAAATGAAGCACATGAAAACATCCATGTAGGAAACTAATATGAGTCGTACAAGAGGAAATATACGACTTCCAAAATGTTTAACGGTTAAATATACGATAGCCGATAACCCTACATACACACATACTGGTTGAGCGGATAAAATGGAAAAATAGCAGAAAAAGCTACAAAGGAAGTGTACATGCGATGAACAATTATTTTTCAACAGAAATTCTGTCGAATTCAGAGGTAACAAAATTCTTATTACACAGCACGATTCACGAAAACAATATCTGCTATATCATACGTTACTGCATAGACAAACAGGTTAAATGCCAAGGTAGTATATCAGGGACGGATTTGTAAATGACGTTCTCTCACACGTTTCGAGATGAAGAAAATATAATCAAGCAAGCTCTGAACGATATTTTTACGTATATACCGCCATTATTGGACTATTTCTGACTTCATAAATGCACCTGCTATATGGGAATGACAGCATAGAGAAGAAAAGCTTGTAAGAAATTTAAGTAAAAAAATTCTATGTGACACCACTATATGGGCCTCTTTTTTTTCTTTCTATTGACCAGCTTGTAAATATGTAACGGAATTACTAAGTTGAAAGCAGGGATTTTGGTGGTAGGATTTTTTCACATCTATTTTTAGTATACATGGGACCTATATAGTTGTTTCACACAGAATGTTTTACTTAAATAGTATTTATTGTTCTATGGACCTATAGAATATGCTGACCACTTTTCGAAATTCATTTTATTATTATTATTAATAACGTTCATTAATAATAATATCAATTTGTACTAATATCTGTGAGAAATTATTATTGCGGATTCAGCAGTGATATTAATATATTAGACCAACGCTATGTGATAAACATAACGGTAAATTTAAATTATATAAAATTAGATTTGTGTCAGAATCACCAAACCAAATTCTTGAAAAGTATTACAACTGATACGGCGCAACATTAACAAAGAAATGCTGAATAATATATCAAAACTGAGATGAGCACGATATAAGAGGAAATACGATGATTTATTCCAATAAATTAGATTCTTTCTTTTATTCTTTTATTCTTTTACGTGTTTCAGTCACTTGACTGTGGCCATGCTGGAGCACCGCCTTTAGTCGAACAGATCGACCCCAGAACTTATTCTTTTTTGTAAGCCCAGTACTTATTTTATCGGTCTTTTCTGACGAAACACTAAGTGACGGAGACACAAACACACGAGCATCGGTTGTCAAGCGATTGTGGGGGAGACAAAGATAGACACAGAAACACACATTAAGAATATATATATACATATATATATACGACGGGCTTCTTCCAGTTTCCGTCTACTAAATCCACTCACAAGGCTTTGGATGGCCCAATGCTATAGTAGTAGAAGACACTTCTCCTAGTTGCCACGCAGCGGATCTGAACCTGAGACCATGTGGCTGGTAGACAAGATACTTACCATATAACCACTCCCTATAACTACTACTTGAATATAATTAATTAGGAAATAAAATGATTAATATCCCTAGAAAGGTAGATCAGATAAATTATACAATCTATTGCGACCATCTTACATCCGGTTGCATGCAATTTTAGTAAACTTGTACACACAGTGGCAAGAATGTGACACAAATAGGTCATTATGATGCGACCGTATTATATATTTTACACGCCGAACGCACACACTCATACACCTTCACACACTCATACACCTTTATGTGATATATATGTGTGTATGTGCATGCGAATGTTCATGTATATATGTGTGCGCTTGCGTGTGTGCATGTGGGAAAAATGGTATTTGTATGAGAAGGCAAAAAGCAGGAGAAAATAACTTCATCATAGGATTGAATTATCGTTTAGGCAGGTGATTAATGAAGCTCTCGACCACATGCTCAAGCTAACCAAATTACAATGCTTTCTTACGCTGGACACAAAGCCACCATTTGGAGTGAGGCGTCTAGTCGAGTAAATCGACTAGTACTTAATTTATCGAGCCCGAAAGGATGAAAGGCTAAGTTCACCTCGGCGGAATTTGAACTCAGAACGTAGCAGCAGACGAAATACTGCTACACATTTCACCCGACGTGTCTCTTTCTTTATTACCCACAAGGGGCTTTACGAAAAATGGATAAACAAGGACAGACAACTTAGACAGGCCAGTCGATTAGATCGGCCCCAGTATGCGACTGGTACTTAATTTATCGACCCGGAAAAGACGAAAGGCAAAGCGGACATCGGCGGAATTTGACCTGAGAACAGACTAAACACCGTTAAACATTTTGCCCAACGTGTTAACGTTTCCCTTTTTTATTGCTCATAAGAGGCTATACATGTAGGGGACAAACAAGGACAGACAAGGTGATGGGCGAGTCGATTAGATCGACCCCAGTACACAACTGGTACTTAATTTATTGACCTCGTAAGGTTGACAGGCTAAGTTGACCTCGACGGAATTTGAACTCAGAACGTAGGGACAGACGAAATACCACTAAACATTGCTTCCAGAGTACTAACGTTTCTGCCACCTCGCCGCCTTAACCAAATGACAATTAAACATTGTGTGTTCATCTCTCACCATTCCTAAGTCTTGAATATGTATATGAGTAAAGGTAACTGGAACTTTTTAGTAGTAGGTTTAGCGTCTCTCAAAAGAGTTAATATTAGTAAAGGCACCGAATGCATTAACGCGGTTAAAGGTTGCCAGGATCGCAACTGAACGCGCTGAAGCAAACTGGGAAGAGCATTTAGGTAATATTACGATTGAAAGGTCATGGCAGTGTGCTAGCAGAAACGTCAGCACGCCGGGCGAAAAGATTAACGGTATTTCGTCTGTCTTTGTGTTCTAAGTTCAAATTCTGCCGTGGTCGACTGTGCCTTTCAAGCTTTCGAGGTCTAAAGATTAAGTCACAATTGCAATCAATCAAATCGATTGGCCCTACATCCCCCGCACACCACCGAAATTCCGGGCCTTGAGACTAGGGTAGAAACGAATATATTTTCAAGTTGGTCAGCTGACAGAAAAGTTAGCTTGCCGGATGAAATGCTTAGAAGTATTTCGTCTGTATTTTTATTCTTAGTTCAAATACCACTGATGTCGACTTTGGTTATTTTTATCTTTTGGAGCTCGATAAATTAAATTAAGTACCGGTTACGTGCTAGGGTAGATCTAATCTACTGGTGGCCCCCTAAAATTTTCTTGCCTTTTGCTTAGATTAGGAAAGTATATTATCATTCAAGGCGGAAATGAAAACATCTATTCTCTTTCATATTTTCATCTTTCCTTCTAAAACGCCAATTTTGAAACATTTCAGAAACCTCTCATAGTCCTCGTTCATTGAAATGAATATCTAAAAAAAAATGGTGAAAGATACAAAACGAGAGTACAAATGGCATCGACATTAAATAGTGCATGGTGTTCCAAGAAGAGTAACAACGTTAACAAAACATTTAAGATAATTATAGAACAATCGACGTTTCGTTGAACCCGGACTAATAACTTTTATACTCTAAAACACACTTTCTAGGCAGCCACAGATAACAACACAAGTGATGTAAGATACATTTTACACAATAAACTCGATGTATTATGAAAGCTTTCCTAACAATAGCGATAAAAAGGCAACAAATTACATAACATTTTAATATGTTCTGACTCCCGCAAAAAAGATGCAATAGCACTTTTATTGTCAGTAATATCAAACTCAAGACATGTATGCATCACTATATCAATTCATTTGTGATAAACATTGTAGCACGTTCATTATGAGGTTAGATTTGAGAACGTAATTGCACGTCGAAAGGTAAACTCATCGATGCGTTATAGATTTCACTATCAACGATATTGAACAACTTCTCTGTTAAGAGCCAAGTAATATATTTTAGAGACACGTTATAGGGATTTCAATCAAACTTCTGTTATGCATACTACATCTTTGATATTTAGATTCTTTGAAAAGGAGTTAACTACATTGTGAAATCCAGGGTGAATATATGAGTTCTTCACACTAAACACTATTTAGAGGTACACAAAACATCGAATTAATTGGCTAAACGCATTTCTTTGAGCTGTTAACTTCAGGCGCAGGAGCGGCTCTGAGGTAAGGATTTTCTTTACCAACAATATAATTTTGGCTTCAACCCCACTGCGTAGCACTTTGGGCAGGTGTCTTCCGCTATAGCTTCTAGCTAATCAAAATCTTGTGACTGGATTTGATAGACGGAAACTGAAAGAAGCTTGCCGTACATATATATATATATATATATATGTGTGGGGGGGGGTATGTTTGTGTGTTCATGTGTCTGCATTTGTCCTCCCACAATCGCTTGACAACCGGGATTTGTGTGTTTACATTTCTGTTAATTAGTGGTTCGGAAAAAGAGAGTGATAGAATAAATACTAAGCATACAAAGATTAAATCATAGAGTCAGTTTTATTGGCTCAATGTGGTGCTCCAGCATGATTGCAGTGAAAGGACTGAGACACATAAACGAATGAAGTAATAACAATTCCTTCTAACCGCAGACACCATTGTTCTGTATTTATTGCACCTGCTTTGTATATTTCTTTCTTCTTTTGTATCTCAAATTATGGAACAAAATTCTTGAGAAAGTTTCACATTCATACGGTGATATATTGTTCCATTCGAGATAGAATTATTATTTTTATGCTACTTTCTAAATGCGATTAAAATTGTTTCTTTCTCTCCAATATCTCGGTGATAATATTTTAGAATGAACCTCCATTCCAATTATTTGAATATTTTAGTCTCACGTTTAACTCTCTTAGATCTAGATTTAAGAATTATATTAAAGTAATTTCATATAAATATTCGCGATATTAGGATAAGTATTTAAATTATTTTGCTGAAAAATATCTTATAAGTAGTCAATATTGAAATGAAACTGAGAAAGCATGCCTTTCTTGTAGTTAGATCATTTTGTTTTACCTTTGAAAATTTTAACTTGAGATGTCTATCGCAATGGAATCTAATTTCCTCACATGCAATGGCTCTTTTAAATATCTATACGTTACTAAAGAGGAAATGAAATTGATACAAATCTTATTACCATACGTACGAAGAATAATATATTCTTTTGAGCAATTATTATATAGGTTTTCTGAAGAAATTCCTCATTTCTTGAATGCTTCCATAACGAGCTGAAATATAATGAATCTCGTTATTGATTAGAAAATGATTAGCAGCAATTTCTATTGGAATATTATCAATAGGTGATGTATCTAAGCTAATAAGATGTGTTATAACCGCAATGTCGGCAAGGATATTTCTGCTCAATCATATATTTGCGAGGAAATATAGCCAGAATGGACAGAGAAAATTATTGCAAATAATTTTCAATGATTATTGAACTGAGTCTGTAATCATTAGTAATTTATTATTGAAATAGCATGTTCAACAGCTATTATTATTGTGGGGTCATTATGATTTACTGGATATTATTGTGTATCACTGGAGACGTGGAATTAGATATCCATTGAATTTGTCTGTGGATCGCAAATTTATGACAGAAATATAATTTCCCTCGATTTATCAACACCGTTGCACGCATTCAATCGCGCATATACATATACATACATACACACACACACACACAC